>CM014734.1:39740821-39927115 GCA_004329165.1 Spatholobus suberectus | reverse complement strand
CCATGGTGCGAGTAGGCATGTAAATTGGTTGGCTGACTGGAGAAGACAGCTCAAACAAGGCCTCCAACCTAATGCTTGGATAAGACATGGGATTGTAAAGATGGGCCTTCGGGATGAGTGGATGGGCGATCCTGCAGGGAGCCAAGGTAATGCAAACCTTGAATCGCGATGAGCTACCACCCAGATACACTTATCTTGACATACCACTAAGTTTATCTGTAGATCAGAATTTTGGCAATCCCTGAATAAGTGCTGAATCTTCATGGTAGGGGATGAGACCTGGTTGATCACTCAAATTGTTGTGAATCTCTCGAGAGTCATGTCATAATGCATTGACATAATTATGGTGGATTTGTTATGATATAGGGTTTTGTGTTGAGAACTCTTTGCCATATGAATATGTGCTATATATATATATTATTTATATAGTGTGAATATTGAGAATTGTTGATGGTTTCAGTAATCATATGTTATGTTGTGTTTTAGTAAGTTTACCCTTGCTTTGTTTAGTTGTTGTGGCTGTCTTGTTACAGTTGTTGTGATGGAGTGATTGTGATGATCATGTCCTATGGTGTGGGAGTAGATGACGATGCTTCGGTGGACTTGGCTTCTCAGAGCTGAAGGTGGAGCTGCACGTCGGAGATGGTGTGGCTCAAGGAGTCACATATTCTTTTGTTTTAATATATATATTTTGTTGTATTTTTTGATAGGGATGTATAGTGTGACTAGCCATAGGGAGTGTGTTTTGTACCCCCCTGTTGATGTATATTTGATTTTGTTATATGGCTTCGAGGTCATTCCCTTATCTTTTGTTCTTTGGAAGTTGTAAAGACAGGTATGTATAGCAGTATGAGAGATGGATAAATCTCTCAGGATGACTGTATTTCATATATATATTTTTGATTTCATTTATGCTTATATGAGAATGTTTGAGGATAGTAATGTTGTTGAGTAGTGACGGTTGGGTCACTACAGGAAATACCGTTTAGGCCGTTAAGTGCCACATGGATGTTATGTGATCGTGTGTGTTTGAGTGCCACATAGGTTGGGTTCCTAAATGGGTTATGTTGGATGATCGAGTTAGCAGGTGATATCAGTACGAGTTCCTTTAAGTCGGTTACTTGGAGTAAGCCGCTTAAGTAAGTGGGCCCCAAAATAGTTGCCCCCAAGTCGGTGTTGCTTAAGAAAAGCAATACCAGCTTAGAAGTCTCAGAAGTTAAGATGACCTCAAGAACAGTTGTCCCTAAGTAAAACTTGCTAAGGGAAGCAATATTGTCTTAGAATCTCAAAAATCCTATTCCCAGCACAAGTTGCCCCAAGTCGGTGTTACCTCAAAGAGATAATACTGGCTTAATGGCTTTACTGAAGGGGAAGGATGCTAACTTCAAGGCCAAGATTTGTAAACATATGCGTCACGTTGTGATTGACGTGACTTTTCGTTACCTCATTCTGACAATTTGTTGCAAAAATGTGTGAATCGAACAAGCATTTAATGTGAAATGATTTGTGCATTTGAATTTGGAAAATGTTCAAAGTTTTGAAATACGAGTGGTTTCCACATCCAACTGCTCAAACCTTCTAAATGATTGGGCTGGCAGTTCCTTGTATATGAGGCTTTAGGCCTAATTTTGTTTCCTTACCCTTTTTATTCTCCTCTAGCATATTGAGTTCTTCTGGTGGAGCGAGGTGAATGTCGGAGCACTTCTGACATCGGTCGCACTTTTTTACGAAATTTCATAGCGTCATTCTCCAAAGTTGGCCAGTAATGGCCGACTCGAAGAATTTTCTTTGCCAGAGCTCTGCCCCCAAGATGTTGTCCATGACATCCTTCATGTACTTCTGTAGGACATAATCTGATAGTCTGATTTGACTTTTTCAAACATTTAAGGAGAGGTTAGGAAAAACCTTTTCTGTATAGCTTATTGTTGACAATGCAGAAGTGTGTGGTCGATCTTTCTAACCTTCTTGCTTCTTTTTTATCCTCTGAGATAATTCCTTCTGCAAGTAATTGATCATGGGCGTCATCCAACTGGCTCTACTTATACTGCCATGGCAAGGTTAGGTTTGTGAATAGTTTGTTGGATCACAGATCTATTGTTACCAGAGGATTTTGCACTTGCAAGTTTAGTTAAACTATTTGCCCTCATGTTTTTCTCCTAGGGAATGTATACAAACTCAATCTTGTCAAAACTCGTGATAGGAGTTTTGACTTTTGCCAGATATTTCTGCAACATCGAGTTGTGGCTTGATATGTTCCATTAATTTGTGAAATCACTAGTTGTGAATCGTTGCAAACTCGTACCAACTTTACTCCTACGTCGGTCGCCATCAAACTGACTATACAAGCTTCGTACTTTGCTAGATTGTTAGAAGTAAGGAATATGAAAGTCAACGACTGTTCCAGAATAACCCCGTTTGTAGATTCTAACAATATGTGACTCCACTACCTTTTTCATTCGATGAACTCTATAAACAAAGTCTAGGTTGGATCTCGAAGTACCGGGTTAGATGGTGTTAACTGATGACAAAGTCAACCAGAATATGAGCTTTCAACCCTTGCCTAGGCTTGTATCTAATCCCATGTTTAGATAGTTAATGGCCATGATGTCATCTTTCTTGCTTACTTGGGCCGTGTGTAATTTGATGGATGGATTGATCTGTTTGAACCACAATTTGATGTGACTAAAAATTGGCCTAAGTGTCTAGCCACCATAACAAGAGTAAATGCAACCTTCTCCATCTTTGATATCGAGGTTTAGCTCCTTATAGAGCTCTACTTACAAAATACACCAGTTTCTTCCCTTCCCTTGTTTTTTGATTAGCATCGTGCTAACAACTTCTTCAGCAACGACTAAGTATAAGTACAACACCTCTCTTGGTTCGGGTTTGGTGAGTATAGGCGAAACTTCCCTGTTGCTATCCCAAATGTACATTTATTGGGATTTAACCTCATATTGTATTTCCTTAGTTGGGTGAAAGTTTTATTCAAATCATCAAATTTTCTTCTGGGGTAACACTCTTGATAATTGTATCATCAATGTACACTTCTAGATTCTGCCCAATTACTTCTCGAACACCTTATTCATCCTCCTTTGATACGTTGCTTCAGCGTTCTTTAACTCGAATGACATCACCCTATAGCCATAATTCACCTTCTCTATCATAAAGGTGGTCTTCTCCTGATCTTCAGGGTGGATTGGGATTTAGTTGTACTGAAGTAAGCATCCATAAACAACAAATATGGAACCCAATGAACTCTATTGATATGTCGATATCAGGTAATGATACAAGTTTTTATGGGCAGTGTTTGTTGAGATTGGTATAATCCACTCACATCCTCCATTTACCGTTCTGTTTCTTCATCAGAACCACATTGGCGAGCCAAGTGGTGTACTTCACTTTTCAAATAAAAATGGCTTCTAAAAGCTCAGTGACTTGCCTTTCTATCTCCTACAACCATTTTGGAGCCCTTTTTCTCTAGCATTGACACACCAACTTTATCGAAGGAACCACCTCTAGATAGTGGTAGAAAAAATTAGGATTTATCTCGAGCATGTATGCTGACTTCCAAGCAAACAAGTCACATTATCTTTTCTTCCAATTAGCCCCTATCTTCACTATCTGCAAGGCCTCCTTGCCAACCTATATCGAGATGCACTCACCCTTAGGCTTGAGGCGAGGTAGTTAGGAATCCTTCTTTGTATCGTCCAACAATCCAGCTTAGTCAATAGTACTTTTCCATGATAGACATTCGGCACATATTTTAACTCTGACTTAGGACTGACTTTAAGAGATTCCTTGTAACATCTCTTGCCATTTTTTGATCTCCTCTCAAAGTGACAACCTGCATGTTATCACTAACAAATTTCATTACAAGTTGTGCCATAGATATGACGACCCCTAAAACGTTCAATGTTGGTTTGCCCAGAATAAAGTGATAAGATGACTTAATGTCTATTATGATAAACTGGGTGATCACAATTTTCGAAGTAAGCAGTTTTCCAAAGGTAACATGTATTTTAATATAATCGACCATTGTAATGTGATGATTTGAGAACCCTATTAATCTCCATGATACGACATTAACTTGGATTACATGATCTTTAACTTCTTAAAAAGCTGATTGAACATAATGTTGGTCGAGCTATTAATGTCCACCAACAATTGTGGACCTCCTTATTAGCCATAAGTGCTGCGACAATAAAGGGATCATCATGATTCAGCATTACATTATCGTAATCAGAATCGTCAAAGGCTAAAGGTAGTGCCCTTGTTTTAAGGGGAATTAGAGCCCGTACGTCGGAGGACGTCATTAAAACATCCTTGGCATGTCTTTTTTGGCATTGTTTGATGGCCCTCAGCCAGAAAATTCATCTGTAATGACGTATATAATCTCATGGCTTCGTGTAGGGGAATGAGTTGGTGGCCTTATCAACAGTCTTGGTAATGGCCGGTGTGGTGAAACATGCCGCACAACTTGAACCCCAACATCTTCCTGTGTCGACTGAGGTGGTGTACGGCTCCTTCCCCGGGCCATGCCTATGTGGTGACCTTCCTCTCCTTATTAAGGAAAGTGCCCTTTCCTGGACTCCTTATTCTTTCAAGCCTCACTTGGGGAACGTTGAGGGCTATTGCAATTATCATCGCCATGCTTACTCATAAAATGACTTAGCCTTCCTTGTCCTATCAGCATCTTAATAGCATCCTTCAGTTGATAGCATTCATTGGTATCATGTTCAATGCTTTATAATATCGACAATACTTGGAATGATCCTCTACTATCTTATTTTTCAAAGGTTTGGGAGCCTTTACTCCTGCTTCCAAAAATCTCACATTCAATACCTTGTTCAAGATCCTCCCGTTCGGGGTATTCAGCAGCATATATTCCTTAAACCTCATACCTCATTATATAAACCTCAGTCTTCATGATGTGGTGGTTTATTAGCCTTTTATGTTGGATTTTTCTTTTGCATGCCAACTTTTGCAGCCTTCAACTTTCCAGCTTCTAACATATTCTCATAATTAATATATATATATATATATATATATATATATATTGTTAAATTCCTCCATGGAAGTCGGAGGAGTCTTAGCAATTGAGATAAAGAAAGGTGAGCCCTCGTTGCCCGTCTTTTGCCATAATCAAAAATATGATGCCTGTAGATTTTCGGCCACTCTCACCTCTTGATTGAATATGCTAATATACTCCCACAGCGGCTCATTAGCTCCTTGACAGATTCTCCTCAAGTTGGCCTCTGTCTTTAGCCTAGCCTTGCTAGTCACAAAGGTGGTTGTAAACCTCTCCCTCGGTACGATCCAGGAATCAATGAATCGCAGCATTAGAGATTGAAACCATTTCAAACACCGAGCTTTTTAGTGAAAGCGAAAATGTTCTATACATAAGTAAGGTAGAACTACCTTTGTAAGACATGGTGGATCCGAAGGCTGAAAGGTGATCATTCGGATCAGTTGATCCATCATACAACTTTATTGATGGGAGCTGTTGTAATTGCTTTAGAACCTGTAAGTTCAAAATCCACGTGGAAAATGAGAGGTTGACTAAAATCACTTCATCTTCCTTGCTAGTTCTAACAATGGCGATATGAGCATCGTGCACATCTTGCACACGACTAAGTCACAACACCGTTGTTGCTCACCGTTCGGTGAAATTGCGGTTATCCTCCTCACTTTGCTTCTTCTCCTTCTCCCCCGTGAAGCCTCAGTGATAAGCTTTTCTTGCTCCTTCAGAGCCTCCCTTGTTGTCGCACAAGTAGAGCGAACTCCGCCATGGAAATTAATGGCGTAGGAACACCATTACCTGCAAGTTCTCCCTTTAGTGCGACAGAGGCCTCTTCACCATCAACATGCGGTGGAGGAAGTCACAGTGGCTACGAAGTTGTAACAGATCGTAGTTTCTCGTGCTAACCATCACAAAGATCAAGAATCTCCAAAAAGAGCAGAAGAATCGAAGAGAAAATGATTCCCACATACGACACCAATGTTGTGTGGTTGAACACGAGAGTAACAGAACTTGGTCTCCGATGAGCTCTCATGGTGGTGGTTGGACGTCTTTGGTGGTGGCAACTGCAAGGATTTCGATGCTAAAGTCAGAAAGTGATCGGAGAGTGAGAAAAAAATGAGAGAATGATGCATACCTAGCATGAAGAGTCTTATTTATAGGAGATCTTTAGCGAATAAGACCATTAGGGCCATTAAGGTGTCATGTGGATGTTATGTAATCGTGTGCATTTGTGTGCCACATAGGCTGGGTTCCTTAAGAAGCTTATGTCAGTATGATCAAGTTAGCGGGTAGTGTCGCTACAAGTTACCTTAAGTCGGTTACTTGGAGTAAGCCGGCTTAAGTAGGTGGGGGTCGAGGTGGCCCCCAAAACAAAAGGCATTAAATATTTTTTTTGGATATCATCATTATTTTTTGATTTTTTTATTAAGTTGAATGAAATTAAAATAATCAAATAAAAGGGTAATATAATTAAATAAATTGATGTCTCTTTGGCATTGATTTTAGCCCAATATATCATTTTCTTAATAATAATCTGACAAGTTTATGAAACAATATGAATAAAAAAGAATATATATTGAACACTTAAAATGTAACATATTTCATTCTTTTATTTAATATTTTTTTTGACAGATCTTTTATTTAATAATTAAAAAAATTAAATAATGTTGCATAAAATATGTTCTATAAAAATCATCAATGTGAAAGGAGTACTGGTTAGTTTCACAAGGTAAACTTAATTGATTCAAATCCGATTTTTAATTTTTTTGTTTTGGTTGACTTGTGAGGAGAAACCGACAGGCGGTGCTAACCACGTCCCGAGTTTCTTGAGAAAGAACACAAGCTTTGGCGATCGCCGCAAGTTTGGATTCTCTAACTATAAATGTTAAAAATATATATATATTTTTTGTTAATTTCAATTTTTGGGACTGATTTTAAGTGGTTAAAAATAGTAAATTTATTAAAAACATTTATTATATTAAAAATATAAAAGTGTAAGTAATATTTTTAATAAAATTTCATTGTTTTTAATTGTTTAAAATCAGTTTTAAAAATTAATGGCAATATTTTTATTTTTTAGCACATTTTTTAAATATAGAAAAATATAATTTTAATATATATATTTTTTATTATGCTTCATGTTTTATATAAAAATAAAAATATTTGAATATGGTTTTTGGTCCCTATAAAATATCACTTTTTTATTTTTGTCCTTGTAATTTTTTTTTAAAATGATCCTTGTAATTTTTTTTGTTTTGGTCTTTTATTTTGTTTTAATCCTTTTAATATATCTTTTTTTATTTAGTCCCTATATATTTTGTTCATTTTGAATTAGTTCTTTTGAAAAAAATTGATCAGGGCTAAAAGCAAATTATTTATATATTACAAGGACAAAAGTAAAAAATTAAATATATTACAAGGCCAAAACAAATAACAGGGATCCAAATTAAAAAAAATAATATTTACAAGGATCATTTAAAAAATTATTTTTAGAAGGACCAAAACTAAAATAATATATTATAGAAAAAAAAAACATATTTAAGTCAAATAAAAATATATTAAGATGTGTGTTAAAAATTATATTAACATCGTTAACAATTTTTAAATTGATCGTACCAAAGTCAAATGGTCTATTCGTAAGGAATTCATAGAAGGTATTGATTGATCATTGGGTTTATGTGCACCGACAAAGTTTCTAGAAGCTAGAAGACAAGGATTATTGCCATTTGCCAGGTTACCACGTAAGTTCAATCCTCCAATGGTATGGCCCTGACGAGTTTGGACGGAAATGTGAATAATTTAATGCGTGAAAGAGAACCTATATATATATCACAAGTTATTTTAATTAATTTATAAATTTATTTGAGTAACAGTAAATTTAGATAAATTTATTAATAAATATTTGTGAAAAAGAAAATAAATAAATAAAGGAGATAAAATAAATTGAATTTCTCATATATTTCTTAATTTTTTTCATAACTTTTCTTATCTAACAACTTTATAATCACTTACGAAATTATAATAGTCTTTTGTAAGTTACAAATCAAATGTTATCTCAATTCAAAGGTCGTCGTAAGTTACAGGTCAATCCAAAATGAGCTTAAAATAAAAGTTTAAATATCTTTTAAGTTGGTGTAAATATGAGTTTGTCTGATTTTAATTTTGTAAAATTTTTGTTATTTTTAAATTTTTGATATTTTTTTAGCATTCTTTTTTAGTCTTTACCATTAAGTCTAGTTAATTTAGTGTTAACATAGCTAACAAAATAAAGAATATTAATTAAGATAATTAGGGAAGTGAAGAATATTTTAAATTAAAATAATTAGATTATTTTTAGGAATGTAATTCAATTAAGTAATGTATTTATTATTTTATATAAATAAGATAATTATATATAATTTACTTTCATACTTTAATTTTAATTTTAATATAATGTGAGTAATGATTTTTATTGCTTTTAATATTATTCTTACTTTTCAATTTACTAATTTATTTTAACATTGTACTTTTAAAAATATTATAATTTACTTAGTCGCTTATAATTTACTTTTAATATATTACTTTTGATGTTATTTTTTGCATTTTAATTCATTAATTTTGACTGATTGTAATACTACCTCTGATCCTTTATATAAATAGAAAATAACTAAATACTCAAAACCAATAGAAGTAGTTCGGTTAATTTTAATTAATAATTATATAAATTTAAATTTTGTTCCAAAAATACCCTTAGAATGAAATGATTTAAGTGTTGGTTGTATTTAACGTCATTGCTTGTAACTCAAGAGTTGCTACAAATTTATTTAAACCAAATGGCAAAATTGCAAGAAATCATGATTTCCTACCAAAATTGCTAAAAAACAAGGTTGATGCATTCATTTATATCGGAAATTGGTGAGTGTCTTGTAAATAGACTTCTTAATAAATTAAGTGCACAAAAGGAATTGAACAATTAATATATTTAAGGCTTAATTGCACATTTTGCCATCCATCTTTTATGATTTCGTGAATTTTGCCACCCAACTTTCAAAATTTCTCACATTTTACCACCCAATTATTTTAGGTGCACATTTTGTCACTTAACTTTCAAAATTTCACCATTTTGCCACCCCCTTAGTTGACTGCTGACGTGGCAATTTTGATCGCTCACGTGGCAATCATAGTCAACTTGCCACATAAGTAGTCAACCTGTCATGTCAGCAGTCAAAATTGCCACATTAGCGATCAACTAATGGGAGGTGACAAATGCACGAAATTTTGAAAGTTAGGTGGCAAAATGTGCAACTAAAATAATTAGGTGGCAAAATATAAGAAATTTTGAAAGTTGGGTGGCAAAATGTGAAATTAAAATAGTTGGCTAGAAAAATTCATGAAATCATAAAAGATGGGTGGCCAAATGTGCAATCAAGCTTGTTGGAACCAAAGACATTAAAGCGTCTAGATCCTCAAATTTTGAAGATAACAAACTTATTAAAGTTTAAGTCTCTGTTTTTAAACTAATGAACTCACAATGTCTAACCTCATAGCGTCCAACACACCAGTCTCAACAAGCATCCAAAAATCTCACATGTTGACCATCCAAGTATATATAACATTCAAATATTTCAATCATTAAATGATAGACAAAATCATTCTAGTGCAAAAGCGCAGTAAGGCAGAAAAAGCAAGTTAACTTTTCAAGCTGCCAAGCTGAATGAAGAATGTTTAGAAAAGCAAACCTCCAGCACAGAGCTCTCTTTCCGTTTTAGTGCAAGTTCAAAAGCTATCTTTTCTGATTTGTTTGGAAGCTCGATACGCACACCTCTTTCTTGAAGATTGAAGCCAAGTCTTCTTCAACGGCTCTTTTCTGTTGAAGACAATATATACCGAGAAAGAAGAAGAAGCTAAACACTACAACAACAACACACAACAACAAAAAAAGTGACGAATCAAGCAAAGGATTTGAAAACACTACTGGAATTTGCTTTGTTAAGCATTAATTTGACAATAGTCAAAAACTATTTGAAACTTTTTATGTATGGTGTTTAATCTTCTATATCCTCATTGTGTGAGTTGAATCTGTTTGTAAACAACTGTTTTGTTGTGAAAGCCTAGAGAAGCTTAATGAGAAAGAATACTTGGGTTAAGTAATCTGGGGTGATTGTGTTGTACAGCCTAAAGAGGCCGTGAATAATACTTGTAACCAAGGTTGGTTAGTGGATACCTTCTGGGTGAAGGGACTGGACATAGCTAAAGGTTGAGTGAACCAGTATAAAATTCTTTGTGTGCTTGTCTTCTCTATCCTTTAGCTCAAAAACATTTTCGAACTTGTTTTAATATTGAAAAGGTTTTTAAACGCATAATTCAACCCCCCTTTTTGTGCCTCTCTTGCTATTTCAAAGCCTCTATTTAAAATAAGTCTTTGTTTCTTATAATTAGGACAAAAAAAATTATTCTCATTTGTTGCTTATATAAAGGACCAGAAGGAGTATAATTTCTTTTTGGCTTAATTGTACTTTTGGTCCCTCAAGTACTACAATTGTGTAATTTTGGTTCCCCAAGTTCTAATTGTGCAAATTGGGTCCCTCAAGTATCACAATAATACAATTTTGGTCCCTTCAATTTCAATTGCTCAAATTGGGTTCTTCAAGTATTACAATTGTGTAATTTTGGTCTCCTTGTCAGTCTTTTGTTAAATATTTAACATGACAGATAATGTGGACTTAATGGATGATGTGGCGATTGACATGATAATGGATGACATGGTATATGATGTAGCTCTAATGCATCATGTAAAATCCGTTACATATTTAACAAAAAACTAACAAAGGGATCAAAATTGCACAATTGCGATGCTTGGGGGACTTAATTTGTGCAATTAAAACTTAGAGGATCAAAATCACACAATTATGATACTTGGGGGACCCAATTTGTGCAATTGAAACTTGAGGGACCAAAATAGTACAATTGTGATACTTGAGGGACTAAAAATACAATTAAGCCTTTATTTTTTAAATATCACAAGCAGTGATTTTGTCTCCAAAGAAAAAAATAATATATTAAAGTAAATTATAAGCATCTAAGTAAATTATAATTTTTTTAAAATATGTGCAATGCTAAAATTAAATTAGTGATTGAAAAGTAAGAATAATATTAAAAGTAATAAAAATCATTGTTCATAATATATTAAAAATAAAAAATAAATTATATGTAATTACCTTATTTATATAAAGTAATAAATACATTACTTAATTGAATTATGCACCTGAAAATAATCTAATTATCTTAATTTAAAATATTTTTTATTACCTTAATGATCTTAATTAATATCCTTTATTTTGTTAGTCATGTTAGGACTAAATTTATTAGAGTTAATGGTAAGAATTAAAAAAAATACTAAGAAAATGTTAGAAATCTAAAAATAACAAATTTTTTTTACAAAGACTAAAACCAAATAGAACTATATTTACAGGGACTTAAAACATATTTAAGTCTAAAATAAATTTATTGACAAATTTATTTCATTAACATATAACATTTTTTTATATACTACTTATGAAGTGTTCGATCTTTTAGTTTATAATTTATAATTTATTTTTTCATTTTCACTTTCAAAAATATTTTTTATTTATTATCTCTTAATATTATACTATTTATTTTAATAAAATTTTATTTTTACAATCACACTATTTATACTAATTTTAATATAATATTTGGCCTTTAAGCAAAAAATTATATTAGCTCAAAATTAACTAAAAATCTAATTTATAATTATCTAAAATATATTTTTATTTATAAAATAAAAAATAATAAAAACTCATAAACATATTCTTTTATGTCATTTTACATTTATCAAATAGTTTGACGACTAATTTTAGTAAACACAACAATTTTTCAGTTTTAGTTAAAATTTAGTTTTTCAAATAATTTTTTAACTTTCAACTAATTTGTCAACTAATCTTATCAAATATTGTTAAGAATAAAAGAATTTTGGTAAACATAACAAAGACAAATTATTTTGGTAAATAAAAAAACTAAAAAAAATAAAGATTTAGGGTGTGTTTGATTGTGTTTTTATTTTTAAGTTTTTAAAAACTATTTTATAAAATTATTTTAAAAACTGATTTTAAGTCAAGGGAAAATATGTAAAAATGCAGGAAAAAATGATAAATCCTCAATTTACATGTTTAAGATATGGGAATTGGGGCCTATTTTAGTCCTTTTAATGATATTATTGTGTACAATTCACCCCTTTTTCCCTATATTTTTTTAAGACCAAGTAAGAGCTGGACTTGCATGAAGTTACGCTCAAAGATGGAAGAAATTCGTGCTTCTGGGAATGAACGTGCATCTCCATGAGATGACCCCAACATGACCATACTCACCCTATGCAAGGCCATGCTTGGATGAACACTATCCATTTTGGAAAACATCATCCCATATGTAGGTCTTTGCTTCGTCACTAAGCATGGCCTTGCTAGACAAAGCACGACTGTGCATGCCCCCACGCCTGACTTTATTTTTAGGTTTTATATATAGAAGAGAAGGCAACAAAAGGAGGCGTCTTTGGTTTTCTTTGGGAAACTTGAGACTTGCGAATTCAGAGCTTGGGGGAATAAGGTTAGCACTCAGTTTTGGATGGAGAGACGCAAGGATATATTGGAAGACCTTTTCTCGTAACAAAATTTTCTATCTTTTCTTCATGTACTCTATTATTAGAGTGATGTTCATTGTGACCATGAGTGGTTAAACCGCATAGTTAGGGGTGGGGTGTAGTATGCTTAGAAGCCCGAATGTTTGATTTTAATTAATTCCCTTTTGTTTTTCTAATTGAATTGTTCTATTATTTTAACGTCTTGCTTGGGCATGATCAAACCCTTGCATGTTTATAATTAATTGATTGTCATCAATCGTATTGTGGTTAGTTAATAAACGCATAGGACAATTGGGTTAAAGGTTATTGCATGACCAAACTTTAACCTTGACTTCCAATTTAATTGCATGACCAAGCAATTGCTTTCTCTGTTCTTCATGCCTGTTTTAGGTTTCCTATATGAACAAATAGGGACTTGACTTAAAGAGGTCTATTAACTTCCATGACCATTGGTTGTTAATAAAATTAGAAGAAAGACATTGGAAAGCGAGAGTTACATAAGGGTTAATTGAAATTGAATATAAGGGAATTAAGAGCATATGAAACCACAACCTTAGCACATCCATAATTGAGCCCTTCTTGCTATGCTTTGTTTTGCATTCCTTTTACGTGCCAAACCTTTTTTTTAGTCGAATTGCCTAAACAACATAAGAATCCCTAGACTTTGGTAATCCCACTAGTCCTTTGGGATCGATATCTAGACTTTGTCCACTGTTACTGTTGCGACAGGGTATGCTTGCCCTTAGTGCATTCCTATCACATCAAAAAACATAAGTAAAAGAAAATTGAAATTAAAAACCAAAACAAATTAGAGTTTTTGTTTTTGGGTCACCATGTTATTGTTCGAAATATCCATTGGCTTTGTTGATGACTAATCTTTGTTGGAGAACCTGATTGACCACCTTTAGTGGGATCTCCTATACCAACTACATTTTTTCCATTTACAAGGCTTAAACCTGAGACATTGCTTAAGGAATTCGAGCTTGGTTCCACTCAGATCAACAATTTGTTTATAAAACAAATTACATATGATATGGTTTTTATGGGTTTTTGGTTTTAAAAATTGAAAAAATTCTTTTTATATATAATTTAGACTAACAATCTTGAATGAGAGTGCTTTTAGGAGCTATTCTTTAACAATAGCATTTTTAGGAGTTTTTCTTCAACAAGAATGTTTTTAGGTATTCTTGTTAATGTCATATCTCTTTTAATCTATCATTTTCATCATTATTTCTAAATTGAATTTCAATATTATTTAAAAGAAAATATCAATAGTTAAAAATAACCTTGTATAATATAAATTGTTTATCATAAATTTAAAATATAATTTATATAAATCTAAAATATAATTTATATGTTCAAAAATATTTATTTATTATGAATTTTAATTATAATGTAATTTATATATTCAAACTATTTTTTATTATAAATTTTTGTTAAATAAAATAAACATTAATCCTGTACATTACACAAGCTAAAATACTAGTATATATTAGGTTTGAAATAGGTTTAAAAAATACTCTTATCAAACAAGTATTTTTTGTTTTCAAAACCAAAAAACGAACATATCCTAAATACTTGCACAAATTCACAATACTTTCCACGTATATATCTTTAATATTATTGTAGTTTTTTTAAGCATTGTTTTTTAGATTAGACACTTGTATATGAACTTTATAGTCTAACTTAGGTCAACATTTGCATCATTCATATTTATATTTGTAGAATACTTGAAAATCATGTTGTACACAATCAAATTTTGTAATTCTCATATAATTACACCCCCCTAATTATTAGGATAATTTTATTTACCTACAAGACACTACTGTAGTTGGGACTTTTTACATCGGTTAAAAATGACTTTTAACATCGGTTGTAGGTCCATTATAGATACAAGGAATATAAAATGTGAGTATTTTTTACATTAGATAATAAACTAATGTACAAAACACTTTTTACATAAGTATGTTAATAATCGATATAATAAGTGTCACTTTCTAAGTTCATGCTTTTAAATAATGTCAAAAGTGTCACTTTCTACATCGGCTATGGTTATAACCGATGTAGAAAGTATTTTTTTTTTTAATATACTGTCGTTTTCTTTCCTTTCCCTCCCTGTAATTACAAAACAGACACATAGGCAAAAATAGGCTACTTATAGGTAGCCACAAACAACTATTATATTTTCTAAACATATATACTAATATAAAAAGAAATATACCTTCTATAAACATTCATAAACAAATATAGAATTTTACAAAATGGTAATCAAACTTATAATGGTGCCTAATAATACTCGATGAATCATCCATGTGTCTATTTAAACAAAAAATAATAAAGGTTAGTATGAAAATAAATAACAAACATAACTAATAAATATCAAGATAAACATAAATTAAAAATAATGAAACAATAAGATAAACATACCTTATTTTGTAACGTGATCAAGGAGGAATGTTCTCCCATATCCCTTCATGATGATCATTGCGAGTGGCATGTACATTGTCCATTTCATTTTCCTTATTGAAAGTAGGCATATGTGTTGAGAAAGAATGAGTCTAAAAAATATCAAGAGTTGAATCTTCATTTTCATGACTACGATGCATGCTTCTTCCTTAGTGAACCACTGATTAGCTTTTGTTTGAAGGATTATTGACATAAAATACTTGTTTTACTTAGAATGTCATGATGAAAGGCTCATCCTTATAAGCTACCTTGTCAAGGTCTACCAATATAAATCCTAGTTCATCGGTTTGTATACCAGTGTTATTATCAACTCTTTTACATTTAAAAAAATGCATTCTAAATCTAGTGTAACTGACCTCCCAGATGTCTTCAATGACTCCAAAGTAACATATGGATGTCATGACGGGGTTCTTATCTTTTGAACTAAAGAAATGCATAGACTCAGCCACAACTATAACCCCATGGTTTTCCATAGTACTCTTCATGTCTTGCGACTTTGTATAGAAGGAAAACTTATTGGTATCATATCCACTCCAACATATGACATCAAAGTTAGGCCCATGTGCTAGCCATTTTAATGTATCAGAAGAATCATCATTGACAATTTGTTCCCGAAACCACTTTAAAAAAGTCTTATGCTATTTCAACAGCCATTTTTCATTCATTCGAAGGTTTTTTTCTTCACAATGCTTTTGTTAGATAAGTAAGGTTGAACCTCATCATTGTTATTCAATATGTACAAATGTGCTTAAAGCACTTTTGCCTGATCCATGCTCTTAATAGTTATACCTTGTATACCCTTACTGGCTCATCTTTCCTCGTGATGAGACTTAGGAAGCTCTAAAGCTTCTACTTCTAACATGTAATCTGAATTAAACTCAATAGCTTTCTCGGCAATGTATCTTTCAACAATAAATGCTTCAAGATGGTGTGGATTCTTTAATATCCTTTCAAGATCTCCATGTATCGCTCAACTAGGTACATCCACTGTAAAAAATGTGGCCTCACAATTTAATCTCTCTCACTAGATAAACAATTAAGTGAACCATGATGTTGAAAAATAAAGGAAGAAAATACATCCCCAATTGGAACAAGATAATAGTTGCCTTATTTTCTAACTCACCCAACTTCTGAGGGTCAATGACTTTGCTACATATCGCATTGAAGAATAAGCACAACCTAGTTATGACATGTCTAACATTTTTAGGCAAATTGTCATGAATAGCCATTGGTAGTAGTTGTTGCATCAAGACATGACAATCATAAGACTTGAAGCCAAGTAATTTGAGATTTTTCATTAAGACAAGCTTCTTGATATTTGAAGAGTAACCTTATACCACTTTGGTGCCCCAAAGACACTCACAAAAATTTCTTTTCTCTTTTTTTGTCAAAGTATGACATGTTGGGGGCAAATATGTCTGCTTACCTACTGACTGTGGAGCTAATTTGTCTCGTACACCTATCGCAACCAGATTTAAATGAGCATTCACACCATTATTTGTCTTGCCCTGAATGTTGAGAAGTGTTCTGATTACACTATCACACACATTTTTCTCCGCATGTGTCACATTAATACAGTGTCTTACATTAATATTGCACCAATATGGAAGATCAAAGAATATCAACCTCTATGTTTTTCTCAGTAGCCTGCTTTTGGGTCTTTCCAAACACAATATTGATGACTTTCATCTGTTCATAAACCTGCTCTCTAGTTAAGGCCATTGGAGCAATTTCATTCTCTTGGCATCCATTAAGAGTTTTTCTAAATTTATGATATAGGTGATTAGGTTTGAGAAATCTCCAATGCCCAAGGTAAACTGCCTTCCTTCCATGTGTCTGTTAATGGTACATGTGCCTTCTTCATGTATAGGGCATGCTTTTATGCCCTTTAATATTATACCTACATAAGTTCCCGTCCACTGGAAAGTCATTGATGGTGAAAAATAACATGGCACACATCTTGAAATATTTCTTGTAATACCTGTAAACACATCAACGCCTTCATCCCATAACATTCTTAAGTCTTCAATCAAGGGACTTAGATAAACATCTATGTCATTTCCTAGCTGTCTTGGGCCTAGAATCATTATAGATAACATAATGTATTTGCACTTCATGCATAACCAAGGGGGCAAGTTGTAAATTACCTAGAGAACAGGCAATGAACTATGCTTACTACTTAAGTCACCATACTGATCCATTCCATCTGTAGCAAGTTCAAGCCTACGGTTTCTTGCCTCGCTATCGAAATTTGAAAACAAACTATTAATTTTCTTCCATTGCAAGGAATCAACCACATAACACCACTACTTGTCTTTTATAATTATTTTTCTATTTTCTTTCGAATTTATTTTTGAACAATCGGATGAGAATTTCAAAATTCTGATTTCCAAAGTTGCGATCGAAGTTTTGAATACTATTTGACTGTGATTTTAATAATTTTTTTGGGTTGAGTTCGAAAAATAAAAAAATGACAGTATTGTCCCTAAATTTAAATATAAAAGTAAATTAAAATAAAAATGTACATAAAGGTTAAAATGAGGAGAAAAAATTATTTTAACCTTAAAATAATGTTTAAAATAATAAAATATAATTTTATAAATTTTTTGAAAATTTTCTAAATTTTTATACAAAATGACTAAAATGCCCCTAAAGGTCTAATAATCCAAATTAGGACTTTTTGACGTCCAAAAATTTTGAAAAATTTATACAATTTATGTTTTAAAATCAAATAATATTCTTGTAATTATTTTGAATTTTATAAAATTACAATAAATTTTCTAGTAAATTTTGACCTAAAAATGTGTTTTAAATAATTAAACAATTTGAAAATAATGTAAAATTATTTTGAAAGTATGAAAATTATTTAGAGAATATATAGTTCAAGATAAAATTATGTCACAATGAATTGTGCAAGAAAAATACAAGAATCCTATTATTTTCATAAAATAAGAATAATAAGTAATAAACTAACAAATTAATTATTAAAAATTGAGAATTTTTTTTTTCATTTTCGGTAGGCCTACACAATGTGCAGTGGGCTACCATGGGCTGTCCCCATTGGTCCAAATTGATAAGAAATAAGTGTTGAAGAATTTAAAATCAAATTAGAAAACAAAATTTAATAAGATTAAGCATATTTAGCACATGCTCAATATGTAACTAAATCACCCAACTAAGCCTAAACTAAGGTTCTATTAGGTACTTAGATATAACCTCTAATTGCTTATGGATAATCGTTACCATTTTTCATTTAAATTAAACTAACCAAATTTAATTTAAGATTTGGAAAGTACATTCCTAAGGCCTATATCAACACCAATTTTTCACTCATTTCTCTCTCCCTTTTCTGCCCAACTTTTCTGCCCAACTAAAAGCTCTCTCTCTCTCATCTCCATTTCTTTCTTTTCCTACTTCATAAGGTCCATTTCCAAGCTTTGGAGATGTGAAATCCTCCACTGGTGCCAAGGTCTCTAAGCTTAGGTTCATCTTTTTCTCATCACCACCACCAACACTTCTCCATTTTCACCTAAGGTATGAGGGGAGGGGGTTGCTTTATTTCTTTATCCACTTTCATGAAGGGTTTAGTTTATGAAGCCTCTCCTATCTCCATTTCTATGTTTATGATGCATGTGTTCTTCTAATTTCTAGTTTTATTGATGTAATCTTTAACTTATTCATGATTCATGGTGACTTTGTGTTCTTTAAAACCATGCAGATCCTTGGCTATTTTCTTCTAGATTTATAATTTTTCTATAAGTTTCATACTGATTGTTATAATAAAACCTATCACTCTTGGATTGCTTGATAAAATTGCTTCAAATGAAACATATTTGTGTTGGATCTCTCTCCCCAAGCTCTTGGCCTTAGAGAGAATGACAGAGATCATGTTGAATTTTTTTTTTACTTCACTTAATCTTAAGTTAGTTGATGGAAAAAAGGCTTGTATCAAAAATGGTGTGACTAGATTTTATTATCTAAGGAAGATGTGGATTGCCTAGAACAAAAATTTTGGGCCATGGTGACAAGAACCATTCGGCCTTGATGCTTCAAGGTGGAAAACAATAATTTTTTTTAAATACTCTTATTTTACAACAAATAGATTTTATTTAATAATTAGTTAAATTTTAGGAAGTGAAAAATAAAAAGTTTGGTTCCTACAAACCCAATAAAGTTTTGGCCTTAGGCCCAAGAAAAGAGAAGAGAAAAAATTTATTTTGGGGCCTAAACATTATTCTAGACAACATCTTTTACTATAATAACAATATTTTCTATCTACTATGAAAATTTAAAATTTGATTACCTAAGTAAAGTATATGGCTCACGACCATTCTAATGAAATTAAGGCCAAATAAATTTAAAATTTTGTTTCTTAGTCTTATGAAATTAATAATTAAAATAATTACTAACTTATTTCATAAAAACTTATTAGAATTTACTCAGGTAAGAAAAGGATTAATAGAATTTATAAGGATAAGTTTTATGCAATTGATTTTTATAAATCCTAAAGTACTTAAATTTTATAGAATTAACAAGCAAGCAAATATTAAGATCTTATCTTAAGTATTGATTAAGACTAAATTCAAATAGAATATTAATTGTAGTATGAGTAGAGATATTGAAATATCTTTGAAAGAATGAACCTTTGAGAATTAGAGGTTATTCTACCAAAACTTCTAGAGGATTTTATATTGAGATTGTCAAAGTGAGGACGAGCTGAGAAATAGGTATAGAATCATAAAAATAAATAAATTATGGACTAGTGATAGGGAAGTCACAGTTTTGTACATTACGGGATGAAGGTAGGGACCATTGATAAGGTCTAGAAGGTATGGTATCGAGTTGTGAAAATCCTAATGGTCGGAGTAGTTCCCTAGAATTGGGATGATCACGTAACTAACTTGATAACCCTAACACCTACTTAGCATCACCAATATTGGTATAGTCTATACTCCAAAGATAGAGTTGTGATAGCTCATTATTTAAGATTGAAGATGAGGATTTTGTACCATGATGGTGAGGGATATATGAACTCCCAATCACTTCCCTGTGAGAATAGCTCATTAGTGGGATATGGATCCATACACAATGTTAAAGTACTAGGTAGGTTAACATAACTTAGAAACGAGTTCTATGTTCCTTTTAATTTAAGTCAGTTATGTTTTATCTTGCATGATTATATCATTTTGTGAAAGTGGTTTACAAAGAGAAATAAATCACCTGATTCCTCTCTTCTATTTCTTAATTGTATATGATGACGGTATACAAAGATGGCATTTTTCCCACTAATGGGACGACTTCATTTGGAGTGTAGCCCTATTAGGCTTTGAGGCTTTGGAGGCATATGATGTGTTGTATTTTATACTATTAATTACATCTTAATCCATGTAGGTTTGCATGCATTTTAGCTTATTAGGAGTAGTTTTAGTACTTATTCCCTTAATTTCGTTCATTTAATCACTTAGAATGCTTGAGGTGTGTTTTTGTGTTTGTTTGTGGATTTTAGGGAAAGTTTAGCATGAATTGATTTGGCTTTGGAGTTTAAACATTTAGACTTGAAGTAATTTGAAGCCAAGGAAGAGCAATGGAAGAACTGCTGAAGAAAAATGAAGAAAATTGTAAATCTCACAACCAGAGAGCACCACAGCCTGCTTGTGGCAAATGCCACGCCCATGGTAAATTCCATGAAAATGCCACTAGAGCTACTAGAGAGCGCCACGACCTACCTGTGGCAAACGTCATGCCTATGGCGTGCTACTGACGTTGATAATATTTTTTTTCTATTTTTTTTTAGTTTGGCCTTGGACCCTTTTTGTACTTTGGGACTTATATAGACTTCTTAGGTTTAGGAAAAAAGGTCCAAACCTTGGTTCTTAATGGCTTAGAGCGAGAGCTTTGAATTGGAATCTTCTCTTTTCTCCATCCGGTTTGGAATACTTTTCCTCTTTTCTTATTGTTTGCTTTCTATGGCTGTGTGTGAGTAGTCATCTTTGTTCTAGGATTGGATGTAGTCCTATGAATGCTTAATGAATTGATTTCTTTTATCCTTGTGTAATTCTTGTTTCTCTCTTGATTTCTTCTCTATCGACTTTCTTTATTGCGAAACGAATTGGCCACGTTTTACATAACCTTAGGGATTTGGGGAAGAACCGAGAGGTAAACTTAAATACCGGAACTATAGGGAAGAAACCTAGGTCTAAACCACAAAAGTAGGTGAAACCTTTGGGGATTAATTGAATTAACAAAGAACTCATTGGGTTTAATTAAACACAACCACCTCGAAAGTAGAGGCTAATTTGGTTAAACAGTCCTTTGTATCTTGAAAGAGAACGGAGGGTACCTTAGGTTAATTCACCCTCAAGAAGGACAAGTAAGAGCACATGATAAGAGAATTAATTTAGTAAGTGTCATAGGGTGAACCTCGATCCTAGAAGTTTTCCTTTACTGAATTTTTATCAATCTTATTTGCTTGCTTAATTTAATTTCCAATAGTATATTGCATTCATGTAGTTGTTGCATCTGCCTAGGATTGTATGTATGCAACAATAAGCTCTACTTAATAAACTATCTAAGATACTTAAGACACATGACTATGCCTCTTTAGTAAAGGTGGAGAATTTCTCCTAAGTTTATGAAAGGATTTTATGAAAGGAAAGGTTTTAAGAAAGGAATATGTTTTTGAGAAAAGTATATGTTTTCAAAGAAAGATGTTTTTAAAAGGAAAGCTATGCTTTCAAATAAAAGTACCTCTTTAATAACGTTAGGACCTCCTTGGTACCGATCATGTTCAAGTCGCACGCTTAACCTACTATAATGTGCAAACCATAGTGAGGATTCTAAGGTTACCAAAAAGAGATGAGGTTTTATACAACTCCAAATGAGTTGCAAGAGGAAAAGGGCTAGAAGGCCCTTTATATCAAGGGAAGGGACCATCATCCTTTAGATGCTAGGGGAAAAACAACGCTTTTCCATAATGGAAAGAAAGGGTTCTTCAATAGGGAGAATAGCATAGAGGGAACTCCTTTGATAATGGATGGTAGTTTAGCCACTTGGATTGGTGGTTGGTTAAACGATTGTTTGAGAATGACGCCTTTTAACAGCTGGGGCTAGGCCGAAGAAAAGATAGAAGTCAAGTAAAACCCAATAATAAAGCTAATGAGAACCATACAAACTAAAAACATAACTAGGATATGAATGATGTGAATGCCTATTTTTTTGCACGTATGTATGCTCTTGGCGATAGGGTAAATGATGAGTTGTAAGCCTAATTGCTAGGCGAGAGGGAAAGGTTAACCAATGCATTAGATGAGGATGTGTGTGTATGATGTACACTACCTAGAGTAGCAAGTGAGGTGATGTACCCCATATAGAATGTATATAAGCCTCGATTGGGCAAATAAGAAGAACAATACTAAAGCACGTCCCTATATAATAAGATAGAGGGTAAAGCCCTTAGATTAGGGTCAAGGTCCATGGTTGAGGTTAGATGTTTTAGTGCATTGGTAGCCTTAGGTTTGGCCAAGGCGGTCAACTCTAAAAGCCTAGGTAAAGATTAAGGTGTTGTTCAATAGGCTAGTGATGATTATATATTTGAGTAACAGTGGTCAGGATGAGTATCAAGTGAGAATGTGAGACTTGAATTAGATAAGATAGAATGATCATAGGTAGGAATAGTTCCTAAAAATCACGTGAAAAAAGAAACCACGGGAGTATAAGAAAAAGATCTCTAGAATAGAGAATCAGCCTAAAGTCTGTACAGCACTCATTGAGACAATATGTCTTATCCTTTTTATGTTTCATTTTTTTACAGGCTGAGCAGGTGAAATCCTCTTAGGAGCAGCTTGGAGTCAATGTTGAAGGAGATGTTTATAGCTTTGTACCTCCCAATGGATGGGAGTTTAGTTTATGTTTTTATATCCTTTTGACGTTTTGTACTGAGATTTGTATAAGATATATTATAATGACCCTTTTGTGTAATCAATGTTTAAGTTTTAGTTTTCGAGTGGTTTTCTCTTATATATTTATATTCTAAACTTCCATGTTTTAGAAATATAAGCAAGCAAAAGGTAAACATTTTGGTAGCAGAGTAGTTCAATCCAAATCGTACTGTGGTTAGTTTAGGTACCTTTGAATGAGTATTTTAGGTTGTTTGTTATGCCATCGATCCTAGTTGCCTTGTCATGGAATATTGAGACTGATCACCTCAATACTTTGTGCACAACAAGTAGGGAGTAAGGCAAGGGAAACCTAAGGTCGAGGATAGTCGTCCTTGAATCCTTTAGAACCAAACCCCTCTAATACCTAAAATTGAGTGGAGAGCTATAAGAAGAGTATATAGTACATAAAAGGAGCCACCTGAAGGGAACCAAAGTTTGAGATTCGTTGAATTCCGAAGGAGTGGACCACCATCCTTTAGGGGCTATAATCTTGCTAAAGCGAGATTATGATTGAAGGAGTGCCTTGCTCCACGGAGCAATGGGTAGCTTATACCATGTTCATGTTAGAGGATGAGGCAAGGTTTTGGTGGAGAGTTGTGAGGGACAAGATGACTTTTTTCAAAATACCTTTAAGGTAGGAAAACTTTAAGGTAGTATTCTCTAAGATACCTTCTAGGTTGTGAAGAACCCCAAGAGGAAGTAGAAAGTGCATAATGAAAGTAAGACCCTTGGAAGAGGGAGAGATTAGAATCCTACCAATTTGAGAGACCAAAGAAAAACAAAAGTAAGGGTAAGGAAGCACAACCTTTAAGAAACCCTAAAGCTAAGGGATACACCAAGTGTGGTAAGAAACACAAGGAGACGTGTTTGGTAGGGAAAACGTGTGCTACTGGTGTCAAATACTGGAACACTTTACAAGGGATTGCCCTAGTTTAAAGAGGAGGGAACTAGTTGACCTAACACCCTTAGCCATAGATGTTTATTGCTTTGTACCACCCAGTGGATGGGAGTTTAGTTTATGTTTTTGTATCCCTTTGACATTTTGTACAACACTTAAGTGCCAAGAGATTTGTATTAGATATATTATAGTGATCCGTTTGTGTAATTGATGTTTAAGTTTTAGTTTCCGCATAGTTTTCTTTGATATTCTTATATTCTAAACTTCTATGTTTTAGAAATATAAGCAGGCAAAAGGGAATACTCTTTAGGGTGTTACATCCACCACCTCTATCACCACCCATGAGCAATGTATATATGATGGACTTTTAGTATGCACCAGTGATCCATTTTTACAACCTTCCACCCTCTTTGATTGTGTCTCCTAGATAGCAGTAGACACCTTCCAAATCTCCTGTGCCCTCCCATGTTTAGCAGTTGGGGATGGACAATAAATGGATAAGCTTGTCTTCCTCTCTTTCTAGTGTGTTGAGATATGTAACACCCTAAGGGGCATTACCATAACTAGGTCTAGATTTAAAAAAAATAAAACTTAAAAAGGTAGAAACAACATACAAATGCTACTCATAAATATAATTAAATATTATATACAAACAATACAATAAAAAAACGTACATGCCAAATATAACTCATTTATCACCCGAAGGTATCGTACAAAATATAAAGAAGAATACAAAAACATAATATAAACTAGACTACGTTTTCTTGCACATGACTCCAAGCTCCATCTACGCATGTCTTTACCTGTATCCTGAAAAAGGGAAAACTTAAAGGAATGAGACATAATGTCTTAGTGAGTGTTCTAAGGACTCTACGGCTGGGTTAGACTTTTCTATTCGAACAACCTTCATCATTTATCTTTTATGGCTTTAAACTCACTAGGTCTCTCATAATTCGCCATACCTACGGTCTAATTTACACCTTTTAATCTTCAACACTTTCTGTGTTAACTACTCTCTTATTCTCCTGACTGTTATATTAGTTTACTATCTCATTCTCAACCTAAAAACTCTTTCTTACCCAAAATGCTCTCTAGTATTTAAACCCTTCATGTTTAGATTTTACTTTTCTTTCTTTTAATATTTAAGGTTGTTCTCTATAGGTCAAGTCTAAGGTCACAGACATTCTAAAATACTTTTGACCCTCCCTTAACACTCACCTTAATACCGTCATTTTGTTCTCTCTTATTTGTCTTATACCTTTTTATTACGCTGTGTGGGGATTCACTCTTTCTTTACCTCATTCACAACTATTATTATCCAACTAGGACCCTCACAACACTATCCTAGGGCCTAGCCTCTCACTTATCCTCGAGGTAGCAAATACAATTTTAATTACAAGCATACATTTATTTCACATCTTTTGCCTAGTAACTAGACATTCACATCGTTTTGTTTCATCAAGCAAGCATGACATACATGCATAACATGAGCACATATACATAATCTTGACAATTTATCACAATACACAATCACATTTTCACATGTGTACACATTACATCATTCGCTTATGAACAAGGTCATATAGAATTCACATAATTACAATATAGCACACTTCAACATATCACACTACAACAAGATACATATGCATGCTATGTTCCTAAACCACTACTCATGCACATGTGGTACCAACCTAAACTTTTTGGAAAGTAGACTAGGAGTAAATACAGGCCATAAAAAGAGTCATTGGTACCGATGCCTTCGACTTTTGCACCCTCAACTAGCATGATATCCCCCAGTGACTAGTCAGGGTTACCTAGTTTTGCCGGTACGCCCCGGCTCCATAGGATCAGCATGGACCATTGGAGTTTTCCCAACTAGATAACCCCCAAGGCTAAGGTTAAACAACCTATCACGGCCTCCACTAGCCATATTCCTACATACTTTCCTCATCACATAACTCAAATGTTATGATGCATGGTCACATATAATGCTTACAACTTTTATAGACTTTTATTATGAATCATAGGCACAATTTCATATCACACTCATTTTTTTCAAGGTAAATAACAACCATACAATATAAACTCAACAAGACATAAAAAAAAAAATAACAATGAGTTAAACACTGCCAAAAGGAGTTCACAAACACAAGAAACGTAATAGCAAAAGTTGTATCCACCCAGCGGTCTAGTGAACTCGCTCAGCGGGTCTGCGTGCCCAGCGCCAATGCGAAATCCAGTTTTTGAAAAAAAGTTGCCAAAAGACTATCTAATCTATGAACTCCTTACTTCCTCACAATTCCTTCAAAACCCATCAAATCCCTAATCTTAGGCATAAGGAGGGGGAAAAGGTAAATAGATGAAAAATAACAACATAAAAGACAAGGAAGAATACGAGGGAAAGCACTCACCTTTGTGGACATGCAAAGTTGAGTTCTACGGTTTGGATTCTCCGATTTCTATTCTTCCTCCTTCTCTTCCTCTTCTTCTTCCCTTCTTTTCCTCATTCTCTCTAACTTTTTTCTTCTTCTATTTTGTGACGGCTAAGCCTAACCTTCCTTCTCTATTCCCTTCTCATAACATGTAGGTGAGTATGTAGCTTAGTGGGCTTTAGTGCCCCTATTGGGCCCTAGATGCTCTTTTGAGTTCTATGATAATATTCTTAATAATTTATGATACTAAGGTATTAATAACAACAACAACAACAACAATAATAATAATAAATATAATAACATCAACACAACACAATAATAGTAATAATAATAATAACAACAACAATAAATATAATATTAATAAGAATAGAAACGGTAATAATAAGAATAACTTTTAAGACATCTTTTCTCTAATAACACAAAGGAAGGGTCCTACTAAGAGTTACTTCGTGGTTTATTTCTAGGACTTGAAATTTGGGGTGTTACAAGATACTTATATAGGTAGTCTGTAGCCCAACGAATTTATTGACCTTGATCGCAGCAATGGTAGCATCAGTAATGAGGGAGAAAGGCTCTATCTAGGTAAAGTGTTTATCTTTTTTCACCCTATAAGACTTTTAGGATGGGTGTAGTATGTACTGCTTTGACTTAGGCCCCTTTTTATGATGTATATATAAGAGGGTAGTCAGCCTGATGATCTTTTTATGTATTTTGTTTATGGTAGGACCTTTGACTTAGATGATTGTACTTAGGACTTGATGACCACTTTCATTATCTTTATATTTTTACTATCTCATCATGACGATTAAAACAAATTTAAATAAATCATGCTTACAATAAATTGGTCAATAAATATTGTACGCTAATAAATTAATAACTGAATTCAATATAATATGTATAAATGAATTAGTAATATTTTTCTTAAATAAGAAACAATGTGATTGAGTGTCACAACAAAGTTGTCCATCACATTTCCTCTCATCTGCATGCCATCTAAGGTTCTTTGTGTCATTTGTATTAGTAAACAATCGCTTGAACCTTGGAATTATCAGAAGATTCCATAACACCTTCGCAAGAGGACACTGTTAGTACCAAAGACGTATGTAGCATCAAACCCCTAAAAATGTTTTGATGATAACAAAGGCTATCAAAATTTATAATTAAACATAAAGCAAGGTTTATATTGAATAATCATGCGCTTTCATTAAATTGAACTTGTTTTTAAAAAGCATAATCCAAATAACTTTTATAAAAACTTGGCTTTTGAACAAAGCATCTAAAGTTTTATCTCAAGCATCCAATGTGTTTTCTCAAGGCATCCAAGGATCTTTATATTAAAGCGTCCAACGTATATTTATCCTCTAGATCATTCGTGCTAAAAAGAAAGTTAGTACATAATGTTTTTCAAATATTGACTAAGTTTGATATGACAAGACGTGAACATTCCTTGTGTTGACTACTCTTTTATAGCATATACGTATTAAATGTCACTAAGAATATTCATTATTTTCTTCCTTATCCTTATAGACAAGACAAATAGTCACAAAAGGATTGCAAGAGGAATTTCATGTAATGAAAAAGCTGCTTTAGCCGTTGTGTAGTAGTGTACCTTTTGATAACTTTTTCTCTCTTACACAAAAAGACAAAGCTTATTTGCTAAAGAAAGGTTTGTATAAGCACACTCTTGGTACTACTCCTCAGAACGTTGCCTCCTCTCTTTAAACAGTCATCTTCTTAAGGCCTATATAAAAGAGACCAACAAGGAAGAACAAGAAGTTATAAAAGAACAATACAAGCTTTAATTTACTATTCCATTGGACGATCTTTACAACTTTCATAAGCTTTTGTATCAAAAATTATTTTGTTGTATAAATTTTCATATCCTCACTTTATGAGTGGCATTCGTGTATACCGTAAGATCATTTTGATCTGTTGAAAGCTTGGAAAGACTTAGTGAAAAAGAATACTTGGGTTGTTAGTAATCTCAGATATAAATTACTGGTTATTGTAAGCTTGGAGAGGTAGTGAGAATAATTGGTTTTCGTAACTTGGTGAAGTTAGTGGATACTCCTTCTGCTAAAGGAACTGGACACAACTTTAAGTTATAGAGTGAACTAGTGTAAATCTCATGTGTTTGTGCTTTCTATCCCTTATCTTTCATATAGCATCCCCACGTTTTATTGAACTGGTTTTTAGAAGCTTTTATTTCAAACTTATATTTGTATTTGCAAAAAAGTTTTAGAAAAAGTTTGCAAAGACATCAACATACAATTGAACCCCTCCTTTTGTGTGTTGAGCTTTTTATTTTAGTATCAGAGCTCAACTAGGGTTAAGCACCTAACAATGTAGCGGTAGCTCTTGCAGAAGCTATGGAAAATAAAGGTCACGTTGTGAACAGACCTCTACTCTTCAATGGAGAGGATTATGACTACTGATTTACAAGAAACCTAAAACTGGTGGGTGGGTTACCTTTGGAGATAACTAGAAAGGAAAGATAGCAAGGATAGGTAAAATTGGTAAACATCCTTTCCCTTCTATTCATAATGTTTTGTTTGTTGAAGGTATTAGACATAATCTGCTTAGCATAAGTCAATTATGTGATAGTGGATACAATGTCTCCTTTAACAATGGTGAATGTATAATCCAAAACTTTGATGGATCCATTCTGTTTTTTTGCTAAAAGACAAGATAACCTTTACAAAATCAACTTGGGAGATCTATCAAATGAAAAAATAACATGCTTAGTCTCTGTTGAAAGAGATCATTGAATATGGCATAAGAAGATTGGTCATGCAAGCTTGAGATTAATTTCAAAGCTGAACAAGTATCACCTCGTAAGAAGCTTACCAAATTTTGTGTACAAGTTTGATTCTTTATGTGAAGCGTGTTAAAAAAGGAAATAAGTCAAAAGTTCTTTTGATTCCAAAAATATTGTTTTCACTTCTAAACTACTTGAGCAATTACATTTGGATTTGTTTGGTCCTACTACAATTGCATCAATTAGTGGAAAACACTATGGATTGGCCATAATAGATTATTATACCAGATGGACAGGGGTTATGTACCTAGCCTATAAAGATGAGTCTTTTAAGGTGTTTTCTATGGGTTGAGTAGACCTGTAGAGGTTAGAATACTAGTCTAGAACTTGCAAAAGTGAGAATACTGGCCTAGATAGGTGAGACTACTCAAGTGTAAACCTGAAGAGGAGAAAATTAATATTTGGAACAGACCTATAGGGGTTAAAATGTAACACCGTGTTTTTCTTAATGTATGATTTAGTGATTTAATAACTAAAAGTGAAAATTAATATGTGATTATGGTGTTTAAAAGAAATAAATGAATTGTTGCTATGTACGGTATGTTGTATGTGATGATGGTTGTGAGTTGTTGGTTTAAAATTATGGTTTGAATTTAGGAAGTTTGAGATATGTGCTTGAGCCAATTTGAATATGTTGTGGGAATGATTTTGGATTTTTGAGAGAAAACAGTTAAGTTAGACCAGTTTTGAGATAAAGGAAGTGGCTTGGTGAGGTTTAGGCCTCAGTTGGCCAAAAGTCTGTGAGAGAGCTTCGGGGAGGTCGGTTATATAAGGGAAGGGGAGGGATTTCCCCTCATTCCCCTATTCTCTTTCTCTCTCTACACTTTGTCTCTCTTCAATTCTCTCTCAAACTCTTTCTAGAAATCTGAAGTTGATAAGTGTGTTAGAAGATTTCCAGGCTCGACTTAGTGATTGTGGTAAGGAAAAGAACGATCCTAGCCAGATTTGGCTCAAGAACACCGAATTCTCAAGGAACCTAAATTCAGATTCAGGAACTTTTAGAGGTAAAGGAAGCTTGCAAATAAGTTATTTTGTGTTAATAACTATTGGTATGTTGATTTCTTGCCTTGTGATCGGTTGAATCTCTATGGATGTTGCCATTTTGTCGGATTTGGGTGAAAATGGGTTTTGGGAAAAATCTTGAGATTTGGATGAGAAATTGATAATTTTGTGATGAAATGTTGAATTGATTTGTATCAACTTGATTAAGGTGGATTGAGGTTGTTGGAACACCATTGATTTGAAAATCTATGTTAATTGGTTGAAAAAGTTGAGTTTTCTTTGAAAAGAATTGCGTTTTTTTTGAAAATCCTCATAGATAATCGACTATGGGCATCTGATAATCGATTATCTGGAGTTTCAAAAACTATTTTGTGATTTGGTTTCAGAAATAATCGATTATGGGTAATCGATTATCGACTGTTCAGAAAAAAAAATTCTAGATTTGGTTCAGAAATAATCGATTATGGACATCTGACAATCGATTATCTACTGTTCAAAAAAAAAATATGATGCATTTTGCTACAATACATAATCTGTTGCTACAGTACATAATATGTTATTTCAAATTTGAATGTACTATTTCAGATTTTTAAAGTTTTCATCCCAAAATGTGAAATTTTATGAATTTCAAGATTTGTTAATCCTCCAAATGGTTTTCAAAGAAGGTTTTGGTTTTGTAAAATAGTTGATTGTTGGATTGGTTGTGAAGTGGAAGGTTGCTTAGATAAGACCTCCACTTGTTATGTATGATATTGTTTATCACAGGGTGGGTTGCTTAGATAGGGCCTTACTTGTTGATTTTGAATGAAGCCGGATTGGGGTCGATATGGTGTTAATGGATGTTGAGTGGCCATGTGAGGTAGCTGATGATGGACCTCTTTGCCAATAGTTGTATTGATATGCATATATATGTTGTATGTTTATTGGTTGTGGTTAAGTGGTTGATGGTGTGAGTGGTTATGAGAGGTAGCTGACAATGGACCTCTTTGCCACTAGTTGTATTAATATACATATATATATATATGTCATATGTTTATTGGTTGTGGTTGAGTGGTTGAGGTGTGTAGTACATGCATTCATGCATAGTTGGTGGCTAAGGTAGTTGATAATGGGCCTCATGTCGTGGTGTGGGTAGGCACGTAAGTTGGATGGTGACCAGAGTTGGAACTCAGATGGGCCTCCAACCTAGTGCTAGATAAGACGTGGGGCAACTGACGATGGGCCTTCGAGGATGAGTGGATGGGCGACTCCGTAGGAGGCCAAGGCGATGCAGGCCTTGTATCGCGGTAAGCCACCACCCACATACACTTATCCTGACAAACCACTAACCTTATTCGTATATCAGAGTTTGGCAATCCCTAAATGGTGCTTGATAGCCCATAGTAGGGGGTGAGACCTGGTTGATTGCCCGATATGTTGTAAATCTCTCGAGAGTCGTGTCATCATGCATTGACATAGTTGTGACGGATTAGTTGCGACATGGAGTTTTGGATTGAGAACTCTTTGCCATGTAAATGATTGTTTTATATATGTACATCTGTATGTAGATGTTGAGAACTCTAGATATATGATCGTGTGCCATATACTTGCGGTTGAATATTGTGAATTGTTGATGATTTCCAACATCGTATGCTTTGTCGTTGTTTTAGTAAGCTTACCCTTGCCGTGCTTTGTTATTGTTAGTTGTCCTGTTGTTGCTATTGTGCTAATGTGCCTGTGATGATCACGTCCTCTGGCGTGGGAGCAGACGGCAAGGCTTTAGTGGACCCGGCTGCCTAGAGATGATGGTGGAGTTGCTTGTAAGACAACTCTTTTTGTTTTGGAAGTGTTGTTCTGTATAGTTATTCTTTTGATGGGATTGTATAGATGGACCAACTATAGGGAGTGAGTTTTGTATCCCGCTTCCCCAGTAATGTATATTTTGATATGTTTGATATGGGCTGGTGTTATCCCATTGTTGTGTATGACATGATGATGACAGATATACAGATATGCATGTATAGTACCAGAAGAGATAGGTGGATCTCCTAGTTGATGTGTACGACCTATATATAGACATGATTTGAATTGATTTTATTCATCCGATAAGTGGATGAGGTGCATGTTTAGTAGGGTTGTTTAGTAACGACAGTTGGGTCGTTACATAGAATACTGACATAGAGAGGTGAGACTACTCAGTACAAACTTGCAGAGGTGAGAATACTAGTTTGGTGCTACCTACAATTCAAAATCTTCTAATCAAAAAATGTTTTCTTAATGTATGTTCTAAACATGAGCATACTAAGTATTGGACATTAAGTTCTTAGAATTATATTAAAGCATCTTATAATAACTATAGTGACTAACCACTTAAAAAGCAAAACTTTCTAAGTACTTGAATTGTGAACCTTTTGAGCACCAAGGTAGTCTTGAGTAAAAGCTTAAAAAAGTCAAAGTTTTAGGAAAAGTTTGAAAAGTCACAGTTCAACCCCCTTCTTATGATGTTCTAATCCACTTCACTAACTTTTCAGCTTTCAATTGGCTTTTCAGCTACTTTTGTCAAACATAGCCTTAAAGTATGTTGGGCAATCATTTTTAGCTACCTTTAAGCTTTTTTTTAACTAGCCTAAAAGCTTTTTTGGCCATATTAATAGTGTTTGGTAAACAAGCTATTTTTAGTAGCTCGTAGCATTTTTTGATACGTTACTTCAAGTGGCATTTTTAAAAATGCTAGCTTCTAGCTTTTTATATTTTATTATCTTTTCATCTTTACAATATTTATTACATATTACTTTTATCCTTTTTTTATGTAAGGTGGTGTTTTATTATACTTTTTTGTTTATCATTTTCCACTTATTTGTATGTTCGACTCACTAACCCATCGCCTAGGTGCTGCCCTTCTTGTTCATCATTTTGTTTTGTTGCTCTAGTAACGCTATAAGATATTGATAACAAAAAATGGAATGTTTATCTTTTTTTATTTTTGCTATTATTTTCGGGATATTTTTTATGTTACATTGTTTATTTTAACCATTACACTTTTCCACTATTTATTTTATTATTTTAGCATTATACTTCAAGATATTGACAATGATAGATTTATTATATTTTGGATATTTTTATATTATATCGTTTATTTTAACCATTACACTAATCAATATATTAAAAGTCTGACGTCTACTTGAATATATGTTATTTTTATTTTATTTTAAACCTGGTTGAAAATATTTTAAAATATAATATAAGATTAATAGTAGAATGCATAAAATGAAAAAAAAATCAAAGCTAAAAATGTAATTAAAATAATTGATCTATAAATAAAAAATTATAAAAGTTTAAAATTAGTTAAAAAACAACAATTGTAATTATCTCAAAACAAATTTCTATCAATAAATAAAATTAAAATTTATATAAAAATATCATATAAACATGTTCATTTCTATCATTTTATGTTTATCAATAATTTCAACAATACTTTTACTAAATACTTATAATTTAATAAGTCGGAGTAATAGCTTTTAGCTTCTAGTAACTAGCTAGTTTTTCAGTTTTTAGCTAGTTTTTTAGCTACTTTTATCAAACATAACCTTAGTTCATATATTTTTTTTTCATTCTTCTTAATTCATCTTTTTATTTTTATTTTTTTTACTTTCTTTATTTTCTTTGTTTAAGGTAAGATTTTAACTTTTTACTGTCGGGTTGCATTTTGCAAAACCAAATATACTGTATACCTAAACATTAGATGCTAAAAAAAAAAGCTTGTAATGAAAATGATTTTGAAAGAACTTCTATAAATAAAATGTGAAACCAAATGTACTATATACCTTAAAAATGAAAAAGATGGCACTATTGATGAGATGAATATTAAAAGAGCAATGACGTATTATTTTTACAAATTTCCTTACAAATCATCTTATTATCTATAACAATAGATAAAGGAAATACAACTTTTTGGTGTACACATTTGTTCAAGACCCTTTTACCCTTTATGTCTTACAGTAATTGCACATTCTCTTTTTAGTGTACGGTGATGTTTTGGTCATTTACGCTTGTTCTCCAAAGTTTAATTACAGTAACTGCATGGTCATTTAGGTTTTTAATTAACAGGTTTTTTCAATGTTCCATTTTCTGCATAGTAACTGCACTCTCTTTTTCTCACTTCTTCTTCTTCTACGTTTTCGATTCTTTGCCTAAATTGCCTTTTCTCTCTACTTGTAGTGCATGAATTCTTTCTGAATTCACTAATCGGTCTCTATATCAGGTATAATTATCCTCTTTCTTTCTTTTTCCATCCATTCACACTCTTTTAAGCACCATTTTTTTATTTTTTTAAATAAAAAAACTCATTACCGGTCCACTAAAATATTTGCAAGAGATCTCAACAATTGCAATAAAGTCCAGTTACCATTTTCTTGATTCTTCCTCTTAATGTTTTTTTTATAGACTTATTTTAGGTTTTTGTTCTTCTTACGTGTTTTATATCTTATTTTAACACATGGGTCATACCAACTATGCAGTAAATATTCATATTCACTTTTAATTGTGGGAGTTCCTATTCACAATTTCTCATGACCTTGCATTTTTTCTTTCTCGACTTTTAAAATATACTAAAAAATTATCCAACATTAAATTTTAACTACATACTGTGCATGTTAATTTTAAAGGAATAGGACAGGATCACCAACAATTCAAAAATAACTGCACAGTGATGCAATTTTAATATATTTATAATTTTTTTTGGAAATTAAGCTTGCGTTCTTATTAAGCGAAAAGAAAGGAATAAAGAGTGGGGTAGGGCTAGAAAAAGAGGAAGGAAGGTGTGACAATGTTATAGTGCGCTCCTTATAAGTTTTAATTCTCTCAATTACCTTCTCTCTTCTGCGATTCTCTTTTCCTTATATCGGTAATTCCTCTAACCTTCATTCTCATTCTTCCTCTCTTCTCTCATTCTTTTTCTTCTTTTTTGAATTAATTCTTTTATCGCATTTTACTAGAGTCTAGCGTTTCTCCTCATCTTAATTAGCCATGAGTGTCTCATCTGTTTCACCTCATTCTTTTGATTCACCGCATTTTCATTTTTCTATTTTTTTAATTTTTGTTTTTTATGCACAGATTGTCTCTGCAAATGTGTGGATTTTATTCTATTTTTTTTCACTCATCCATATCAGTATTATTGCGCACATATTTTTTTTTCGTTCATATACCATTCAATGTTTTTTTTTTTTTGTTTTACTAGTGTGTGTCCACATTTCTATTATGCTAAATTTTATATATATGTACTCTAAAGTTGATATATATTTCTGAAAAGGAGTAACGTACTACTGCACCTGTTTGTTTGCCTTTTTATTACGCTAAATTTGCTATATATGTACACTATGTTTGATATATCGTACTACCATGTATGTGTGTCTGTTTTTCTATTATGCTAACATATTTTTTATTGTGCTAAATTTCATATTTATAATAATTTATTATATATATACATTGATGTATATATATTAATTTTAGTTTAAGTTTTATTTTTCGAGATACATCTCTATCCATATGTATTTTTTTTTTACTTCTTATGCAAATATAGCTTATTGTAATATGGTAATTTTATATATAATTTTTTTTTTGCATTGCACGGGGATTGTACTGCTGTAGCATAAAGAACTTTGATTTTTATATACATGGACATAAAAATATACATAATATAATATCATGAAACATTATGTTGCACATCAAAGTCTAAATAAGATATTATTTATCTACAAATTAAGATTGTTTTGTAATCATAAATCTTCCATAATTGGGAGACCAAACAATGACTGCATTTCAGGACGATTTTCAGCTTCCCTGCAATTGATAAAAAAATATTGAATTTGTCATTAATTTTTAGTTACCTATAAGAAAGCTTACCAATGAAATAAACAATAATAAAGTTAAATAGTTATTTACCTTTCATGGTTTCTTCTCAATTCTTTATAACACACATCATCAATAATTTCTTGGGTTTTGAAAAACTACAAAATAACTCATACAATTCATGTATAAATATATGACATATTTAACATATCATGTAATTTTATAGTTAACTAAAGAACTAACCTCAAGAATGCAAATATTTTGTTTTGCATGAAAGTTGATATGATAAGTGTCACTTGACATTGCATTTTCAAGTCTCTTGATATTGAGAAAAAAAAATATGAGTTAGAATTTGATTTAAGATGGAAAAAATGTTACAACTAATGATATGACAGCTTTGTGTTTTATTATGACTACTACATTTCTGCATCAATTTGCCCAACATAAAATATTGTTAAGAGAATTTATTATATTACCCATTTTTATATTGAGACAATAATTCTCTTTTTACCATTTTCCAAAGTTGAGTTTTATTCGCTACTATTGTAGAACCCCACCTAACAGAATACATTTTTAGACGATGAACCTGCAAGTTAGAAAATTAAAATATGAGTGGATTGATAATGACATAATATGAAGACGTTACTATAAAATTTGATTCAACCTTGTTGTCAATAGGACAAATGGTTGTGAGTGAATAGTCATCCTTCTAAATATTCCATAGCTTTTCAAATTCACCCTCCTAGAACACATAAGTAAATTTATTGAAAAATTGAAAAAAAAAATCACAATAACGAATAAATAAATATCTTGCCACTTACTTGTTTGTCAAAGTACATGTCCAAATGATTTCTTTTTAACTCTTCATATAATTGAAAGATCTCCTTGAATCTTAAATTGCCTTTAAATAAAAAAATATATAAAATAAATTAGTTTTATAGTGGTCAAATGTTGCCTAATTTAGTCAAATAATAAGGCAAATGTATATACGTAAATGAAAGGACACAATACCTGAGTGTGAGATAACAAAATTTCTTTAAAAACAACATTTTTTGTGAAGTTTTCATCTTCCCCTTCAAGTTTTCCTTCTTTAATAAGGATTTTTGTGGAAGCTTGAAAAACACCTCTTGACAAAGCAACATAATTGACCATGGCTAAAAACGTGTCGTGGAAGATAAATTCCAACATTGGGTATGGTTTGTCCTTGTGACTTATTTATGGTAATTACAAAACTTAATTTCATGGGAAACTGCTTTCTAATAAGCACAAAGGGAAGTCCTACACTCTTTGTTGTTTTATGTTTAATTCCGGGCAAGAAAGCTCTTCTTTCAGCGTGGTGGCCTGTTAGGATTTCAACATCGAGCGTATTCATAAAAAAATCACGACATAATAACCTTGTCCTATTACATAGGCTAGATTTAGGGTCTATGTTTCGCAACAACATCAACGATGCATCTTTTTTAACCTTTAGAATATGCGGTAGCAAACCACCAGAAACAATGGAGTGCAAGTATTCTTGTTAATATAAGTTGTGTGTGTCCCCTTCAACCTCATCAAATGATAACAAATCATGCTCTTCTCCTGAAAAATGATTGATAACTATGTCATTAAGTTTTTGAACATTCTTATTTTTGGGTGTGAGTATGGCTCTTTCTACCATATAAGATGCATCCTAGGAATGAGACTTTAATTGGGGAAATGTTTCTTGTATAAGTTTTTGTATTGAACTTTCTCCTTCCCATGTTATTGCAACTTAGTGGGATATTTTCACCATGTCATCACATTTGGTAGGTTCAGTACCATCTTCGATGCGCATAAGACATTCTACAAAATTATGATCTTGCAATGATTGCATATTTTGCTGCAAATGTAAGACTTTTGTGATAAGCCATAAATGAGACTTAACAATACATGTAGATATCATTTGTGCCTTAGTACCTTTTTAAACAACAGGAAGTACTTAGGGAAAATCCCCTCCCAATATCATAACTTTTCCCTCAAATGGAACATCACAATCTAGAATATCCTTTAATGATCGGTCTAATGTTTCCAAAGCATATCTGTTTGTCATGGGTGCTTCATCCCAAATGATTGCTGTTGTTTCTCTAATTAGTTTTGCAAGATCAGATTGTTTACTTATTAAGAAAAATGAATCTGCCTCTACATTGATAGGTATCTTAAATCGAGAATGTGCAGTTCGACCACCAGGTAATAGTGTTGTAGCTATACCAGATGAGGCTATCACTAAGTTAATTTGACCCTTACTTCTCAAATTTGCAATTAAAGTGCGATAAAGGAATGTTTTACCTGTACCTCCTAGACCATCCACAAAAAAAATTTGACTTTGTTTACAGTGGATAACATCCATAATGGTATTAAAAGCAATTAATTGGTCATTATTTAATCTCTGTACAGATTCCACATCTTCATTGGATACTTGAACCAATGGCTCTTCTTGTATAACCCTTGGCATTGAAGTATTTTCAGCTATCTCCAATGTTAATTCTGGCAAATCATAATTTGTGATTTGTTTTCCATGTTGATTCAAAAGATCATCCAGATCCCTCAATAACATATTAGTCAAGCTTGAGGTCGCGACAATATTTGTTGAAGGATTATCTTCTACCATGTAGGTGTAAAACTCATCCCAAAGGCACCTAACATCAGTTGGTTCACAAAAAATTAATATAGTGACAAACAACCTCTTTAAAGCATAAGGCATTCGTAGGCTTGATGCTTCAACTAAGCATTCGCGAATACTGTTGTCACTTTCCAGAAAGCCCCAATGCTCGGCTACTTTCTTGAATGTGGGTAAGCATGTGCCATTGGGCAAAAGTAAGTATTCCCAATTGGTTCGACCTCTCAAATGAGATAACGAAACACGCAAGTAGAATTTCTCTCCTTTTGAAGGAGATATTATATAGATCGTACCAATAACTTTTTTTTTTACCTTCCTCGGTGCCATTCCTTATCCCCCTGTGCCAACAATAATGCTCTGGAATCTCTCTATATAAATAACTCCTAGATTGTGGGTCTTTGTAGTTTAGAGCAAAGAATTGTGTTAGCGTTGTTTTAGAGTTATGGTCATCATTCAGTAAATCACTGATTCTTTGGTGCTTATAGAATCGCACTTGATGATGATTTGGTAAATGGGTTTGTAATCTTTGTACACATGGATATAATCGATAAAGGGTAAATCTAAATATTTTCCATAAAGCTTCTAGAGCACAAATCCATCTTGCATCAACATATTGTTGAACCTCATCTACATTTAATCCTCTGTGAACCTCCATTGCTACTTGATTTGGGCCTTTATAGACATGTTTATACAAATATTTAATACTCTTGATACTACTGCATACTTCAACATTTATGTGGCAGTCATACTTTAACAATAACTAAGGGTTATAAGGAACCACTCATCTGTTATCAACAATCATATTTCTATTTACAAATATCGGTTGGTCAAACTGTCTTCTATACTCTGGATATGAGTCATTACCTTGACGTGTTTCTTCTAGGAACTCTTTAGGATACCTTTTTTTGCACTGACCGTTCTTCATACATGGGGATCTTGGATTAAGTGTTCCGCAAGGTCTATGGATCATGTGCTTTAGTACGGCCTCATGCAACTGTGGTTCCTCTTCAATTTTTGGTATTTCTGCTCTTACCATGCTATCATACTCTTCTGGGTCACGTAATTTGTCAATACTTTCTAATATCAATAGCATATGTACATGTGGTAGTCCTTATTTTTGAAATTCTGTGACATGCATGTAACTTTTAACCTTTCCAAGCTCCCCTTTATTAATCACATCATCCTTCAATTTCTCAAATTTTGCTCGAAAGATTCTTGTCAGCAAGTTAGGACAATCTTGCAGTGTTTGATGAGTGCCAAGTTCAAACAATATTTCATTCCAAGAAGGATTACATGTCATTTTAAGGAAAATATAGGTTTACCATCATTAAGCACAATAGCCATACTATCTTCATAACGTTGTGTCAAGTCTTGACGACTACCAATAAATGATTATGGTAATATTGTTCATTGTTTAACATTTTCTCCAACAACAAATTAAATGTGTTGGTGTTGATAGATGTAATTGATATTGTATTGTGATATTCATATATGTTATAATACTTACCTGTAGTAGTTTCTCCTACATGCAAAGCATCTTGCAAGCCTTGATACATTTTAGCATGAATATTATTCTAGTGAGTTTGAATCCACGTTAACCTCCCTGATTCAATCTTTACATTGTTTTCTACAACATATTGTTGTAAAAGTCGACCAGCTTATAACAATGTGGATTGATCATTAGGACGAATCTACAATCAATCACATTATCACTTAGTACATCACATTATAGTTTTGACAAATATATCATTACAATATTGTACAAATAAAATCTTATGTACCTGAAGCATATAACTATAATATTCTCGACATGAGATATTTTGTCCATTATGATTTTTGGTGTTGAGGTCCCAACTTACGTCCCAAAAGGTAACAATAAAGGATATTGTAAGGGATTATAATATCCTACTATTTCTTGAATTTTTGTTAGATTTCCTTCATGGCCGACCATGTTAATATCTCGTCCACATGCCATTGATTTTGCATCTCCACTGACAGTAATTGCCGCGACTTGTGAAGCAATTGGGAGATGATATTGTGGCTAATTAGCAAGACATTCTTTAATGAGTAGACTACATTCATGAACATTTGAACGTAGTGCAAGTTGTCAAAATGCATGCACAAAAGGATTGCATTGATGAAGTATTTGTTGCAACTTATGAACTATGGTTTGATGAAGTTGAGGGTTTTCCAGCATCCTATTTTGTAACTCGTGCCCTGTGTCATAGATGTACAGTTGCAAGAAACATGGCCTGGAACCTTCATTTGGACAGAATCCTCCTATGTTGTGATATATTGCACCTTGAGCACAAAAACTATATATACCACCTCAAGATGAACACCTAATGAAGTGAACGAAAGTACGTGATTGTAACTTTTAATATGTTGTCTAAAATGTCTTCTTTCAGACGTAGAGTCCAAAAAAAGATCAAGCAACTCTTGAGAACTTGTGAAAATGACACCTTTCCACCAAAGCAACATATATCATGTGATTCATGGTAAAACAACCGTGCATGGCAATGTCTACATGTACTTGGAGAAGGTAGTAAGAATTTGACCATTCCTTAGTATTTCAAAAATTTTGTGCACTATTACATGTTCGTGGGAATTGGCATGGAAATTCTGCGTTATTTAAAAAGATTATAATTCATTTAATTTTTGAGCAAAAGTAACAAATTTTGTGTTTTATATATCACATTCCAAATCTTTTCACACTATTTCTGACAATATGCACTAATATATTTATTAATTTATAATATTTCAAATTGAAGAAGAAAAGTTAGAGAGTTTATCAATAATTTTAAATGATACGGTGATAATAAAGAAATTAATATAGGGTATGTTGAAAGTTAATGATTGTACCCTTATTATTTGTGTCTACGGTATGCACATTTGATATTTCTGCTTCCATAAAAGTTGTATTGTTTTGAATATCAATTTCTGATTGAAAAATGATACATAGTTGTAATATGACTAAATAAATGTACATGTATGATTATATGATAGGCTGTGATAAAAGGTTTGTACCAACCATGAACAATGTCATTAGTATGTCTATTACTCGATCCTGCTTTGTTGTCATTTGTTCCTTGAAACCTTGATGATGCAAAATTATAATTTGCATGTTTATGTAAAAAAAGATTACTAATTCAACTAAAAAAGAATCAAGTGTGTTCGTATAATAATTATTAATAAAGAAAATGTATAATATAAAATTTATTGAAAAATGATTTTTTTTTTATAACTAATCATGTGCAATGTCATTAATATGCTTGATATTTGGTCCTACTTCATTGACATGGGTTCCTTCAAAGCTTGTTGATGCAAAATTACAATCTTCATTTTAAGTAGAAAAAAAAAGATTAATAATTAAACTAAAAAATAAAGTGTATACTTAATGGATATAAAAAGGCATATGTTTATGAAATTTGAAAAGTTAAAATACTTCGTTACCTATACTAAAGTGTTGATAATTTGTTGATCAAGCCATTTGTCATATAGATGTCAATCCCAATATATTTGGTAAATGTGCATTTGTCAAATCTTGAAATGGTAAATTTAGGGTATTATTGGACATCTCAGTGCTTCTGTCAATAGATATATTACTTGATATACTTGTACTAGACGATGGTTCTACTTGTTTTTCTTTTCCCTTTCTTTTTCTATAATTCGCTCGCCTTCTAGATAATTCTTGTTGTCTTTGCTCCGTGCTCATTCTCTGCCTTCTATTTCTAGTGTTTTGTCTCCATCTTTCTCGTTGTTAATATTGCTGTTAACAATGCTGTTAATATTGCCTACAAAAAGAACAAAGAGAGACATTTACCTCTTATTTATTTTAATTTGGAAAGATATGATTATGAAATTTAGATCTTGCTCCATATTTTACATCTCTCAGATATGAGAATTGAACCATCAACATATTGAAATAAAATATCCTATTTGTTCTTGGATATTGTTTAACAATCAGAGAAATCAATTCAACTCATACTTAAATATTGTGTTTCATAATAAAAATCCACAACTATGTCTACTTAATGTTTTCTTTTTTGGATTTTAATCATATTTGTCAATTAAATTATTTATATAGTTCAAGACTTTCATTGGATCATTACAAATTTAAAATTAAGTTATATGCTATATAACTTTTTTTTAAAACGGTATTTTGTAACTTCTCTGTTACTTTTAAATTTATAAGAATTAATTTTAAATTAATAATTAAATACTTATTTGAATGAAAATATGTTAGCATAAATTAGAAGCTAATTCAAATTGAATCAAAGCCTAATTGATACACGAAAAAGTAGGCAATAGCCATCCATTTCCACCACTAAATTATTATATTGGAATGAATGACTTAAATAATTTTTTAGTCCCTATAAACTAGGGTTTTTTTTGCTTTTAGTCCTTTATGATTTTTTTTTTCATTTTCATCCCCACTATATTTTCTTTTCATTATGATTCTTGCCATCAAGTTTGTCCGTTTAATCTAACGGGGGGACCAAAATTGAAAATGCAGAAAATTATAGGGACCAAAAATCAAGAGCACCAAAACCAAAACAAACAAAATTAAAAGGATTGATGCAAAAATAATCTTATATTATAAGGACTAAACAATTATTTAAACCAAATTTATAAAAATTAAACCTTCAAACACGGCAAATGCACTGATAGGGAGCAGAAAAATTAAATCTAGAATGAATCCAATAGTGAACAACAACAAAATTATTAAAACCAAATCTTAAGCATACAACATTGTTGAAGTCATGCAATGATGCAACCACCTTCAAGTTATAAAGCAAACATAATAAATGGGAAGTAACAAAACCTAAACATAAAACAAGATAGAGGTATCAAAACAAATGGTAATAGACAAGCATGGAATAACAAAAAAAGCATAAAAATAATGCATAATGTTATTATCATGAGTAAATTACAACAACACCCTACACCCCCTAAAGATTCTTGATGATACACATGACTACCCTTCTTTTATAACATTAACAGCAACATCCCTTCTAGAAGTACATGATGTAATATGTTTCTTAGGTAACACAGGGTATCAATGTAATGTATAAAGGAGTAAAGTTCAAAATCTGTTAGGGAAGAGAAGTGTATTTTGTATCATAAGAAGCGAAGAACATGTAATATTCGTATCTCTCAAAAGAGAAGAATGTAATTTACTAAAAAAACTTATAATGAAAATGATTTTGAAAGAACTTTTGTGAATAATGCAAAACCAAATGCACTCTATACCTTAAAAAGGAGAAATGTGACACTATTGATGACATGAATATCAAAAGAGCAATGATGTATTATCTTTTACAAACTTCATTACAAATCATTCTATTATTTTATAAAGAAGATATTAAATAAAAAATTAATGTATTTAATATGTTAAAAATAAAAAAAATATTTAATTTATACCACATAAAAAATTAAGGCTTAAATAAATTTCTATCCCTATGAAATAGGTTTTTTACTTTTAGTCCTTTATGTTTTTTTTTCTCATTTTTGTCTGATTATGATCCTTATTATCAAGTTTGTCCATTCAATCTAACAAAATAAGAAAGTAGAAAATTATAGGGACCAAAAATTTAGAGGACCAAAACGAAAACAAACAAAATTAAGAGGACCGAAACAAAAAGAATCTTGCATTATTTGGACTAAACAATTATTTCAACCAAATTTATAAAAATTAAACCTTCAAACACTACAAATGCACTGCTAAGGAGTAAAAAAATTAAACCTTCAATGAATGCATTAGTGACTAGCAAAAATTTATTAAAATTAAACCTTAAACATACAACTTCATAGAAGTCATGCAATGATGCAATCACCTTCAAGTTATAAAGCGAATATAACAAATAAGGAGCAGCAAAAGTGAAACACAAAATAAGGCAAAGGTATCAAAATGAATGGTAGCAGACAAGTGGGGAATGACAAAGAAAATGGAAAAAGGATGCACGATGTTATTATTGTGAGCAAATTACAATAGCACTTTGAGTGGTAGTAGACAAGCGTGGAATAACAAAGAAAACGGAAAAAGGATGCATGATGTTATTATTGTGAGCAATTATAATAGCACCTTACACCCCCTAAAGTTTCTTGATGTTTCACATGAGAACCCTTCTTTTTTAAAGTTTATAGCAATGCCCCTTATACAAGTACATGATATAATGTGTTTCTTAGGTAACACAGGGTGTTAGTATAATGTATAAAGGCGTAAAGTGTCAAAATCTATCAGGGAAAAAAAGTGTATCTTTTAGCATAAGAAGCAAAGACAATGTATTATTTGTATCTCTCAAAAGCAAAGAGTGTAATTTGTTAAAAAAAACTAATAATGAAAATGATTTTGAAAGAACTTTTGTTAATAAGTGCGAAACCAAATGCATTCTATACCTTAAAAAGGAGAAAGATGACTGTTATTGATGACATAAATATCAAAAGAGGAATGAAGTATTATTTTTTACAAATTTCCTTACAAATCATTCTATTATTTTATAAAGAAGATATTTAATAAAAAAATTAATGTATTTATTACATTAAAATATAAAAACATATTTAATATTTATCATAGAAAAAAATTAAGGCTTAAATAACTTGTTTGTCCCTATAAAATAGGGGTTTGCTTTTAGTCCTTTATTTTTTTTACATTTTTGTCCTTACAATATTTTTTTTTGTTTCATTATGATCCTTGTCATCAAGTTTGTCCATCCAATCTGTCATACCCTCATTCTAGACTTATGTTTAATTCATAATATTTATGAAATTACTAGGGAATTAAGAAATTGACAGTTAATCTTAATTCCTCTACATTAAGGGCTGACATATGGAAAAGGTCTAAATGATTGTGAATTGTTATTTTAAACTTAGAAATATGTCATATATATTAAAATGTAATTTTGAGAATTTTTTGGGAATTTTCTGAGATCCCTGTAAAAAATGACCAAACTCCATTATTTGCTAAAACTATAGCTCGTATGGGTATAATAAATGAAACAGACAAAATGAATATACTTAGTTCATTTTTGGGTTAGATATTTAATTTTATAATTTCTATAAAAAATTTGGAATTTTTTTGAGTTAAAATGAAATTTCTATGAATTTTTAACTCAAAAATACCAAATAAATGCTTAAAAATTCGAATTTAATTACTAAAAATTAATTTTAAATTTTGAAAATTATTTTTAATCAATAATTAAGGTACTCACAAATTTCCAAATAAAATTTAATTCATTTGCTATAAAAATCAAATTTTACAAAGTTTAAGATGTTTTTGTCAAAACCGGTCGATTCCTTTGTAAAGAAAATGAAACGCAAAGACTTGGGGAAGTAGAGACCTATGGAACATTGATCAACACTCTGCAGACCCATCCCTCTCTTTTTTCCACATGTCATAAAAAGAAAATTTGAAAAAGAAAAAAGAGAAAAAGCAAGTTATTTTTTTGCCCCCTTTTCTAGCAACCTATTTCTCTATAAAGGCTAGCATTTTGGGACAGCTTTCTCCAGCCCTCTTTTGCCCACAAGCTGCACGTCCAGCACTCTCTTTCTCTCCCTAATTCCATGTTTAAAAGTTTCCTTATACAAAAAACCTCCATTCTCTCATCCTTTCACCCTCCATTAAAGCCACAATCCACCACCACCACCTTGTTGGAGAGCTTCAAGGCACTTTGTTTCCTCCTCTTCTCCAACCAACACTTGAGGTACATGGGGGGGGGGGGGGGAGTAGGGTGTTCTCATTTTATTTACTTCACATAGATGAGTTGTGGGTGGGTTTGGCCCCCAAACCCTTAGCATTTCTCTATTTCTATCCTTGTTGTTGTATTGTCAAGCTTTATTATGTTATTGTTTTTTTATTATTATTATCTTTTGTTTCCTCTTCTATTTTTGGCTAGATTTTCTTGTTTTTAAGTTATTATTAACTTTTAATGATGGTTTATGGGGTTACATTGCTTTAAAAATGGCAAAGACTTGGTTAATAACTCCAACACCTCTAAATCAAGACTTAAAGTTGTGGACTTTTATTAACTTGTTAATAAACAAGAACAAAGGGAAGACTTTTATGACATTTAAACACTCTTGAACCCTTGATCTAGTCCTTCCAAAGGGGGCTCATGAAAATGGTAACTTTCTTAAGACAAGATTAGAACTTACTCACCACCAAAGACCCTAGAATATCAAGGACTTCTGAAACTGGAACCAAAACTCAACAATTGGTGGGGGCTCGGGGTGAGGCTATCACCTGGGCTAGTTTTTGAGAGCGCTTCCTGGAGAAGTATTTCCCAGTAAGTGCGAGGCATGTAAAGGAGATGGAGTTCTTGAGATTATATCAAGGGAACATGACAGTGAGCAAGTACACTAGCAAGTTTGAGTACCTAGCTTGGTTTTACTCACAGGCGACTACCAAGGAGTAGAGATGTCGCAAGTTTGAAGAAGGTCTAAGGCATGAGCTGAAGAGGATGATTATCCCTATGACTATCAAAGAGTTTCCTACTCTGGCAGAGAAGGCAAAGATAGTGGAGAGACAAGAGTCTGGTGCTCGAGTAGTGAGGACTCAGGACAGTGGATCATTTGGATCCAAGAGAGGAGGGTAGCAGATGAAGCCTTATAGGAGACCATACCTCAACAGTTTGGGACTTCTAGCTCCCATAGTCATTCGTCTGTTACACCCCAGACCAAACAACAGGAGGTTAGATGTTACCAGTGTGGAGGACCACATTACATGAGTCAATGCCTTTTGAAGGATCATATGTGTTATAGATGTCAACAGCTTGGACATATAGCTAGAGACTGCATAACTTCAGTGAAGGCGAAGTCCACCGTGAATGTTGCAAGGGCAATGAGACCTATAGCAATTGGACATGTGTTTGCCATGAGCGGAGCAGAAGCCGCTCGTTCCGATGATCTTATTCGGGGTAAATGTGAGATAGCTAGTAATGCTCTATTAGTGTTGTTTGATTCTAGGGCCACCCATTCTTTCATCTCTTATGAATGTGTGGAGAGGTTACAATTGTCGATTTTTCCTTTGTTGTTTGACCTGCTTGTTTCTACACCGACTATTACCCCTGTGGTGACATTGGTGGTTTGTGCTAACTGCCCAGTTGTTGTTAATGGGAGAAGGTATAAGGTGAACCTGATCTGTCTTCCTTTGACGGAGTTGGATGTGATTTTGGGGATGGATTGGTTGTCTTCCAACCATATCCTATTGGATTGTGCTAGGAAGACTTTAATCTTTCCTAGTATGGAGAGTTCTGAATTCATTTCTGTTACCCAAGCTCAGATTTATTTGCAAGAAGGAGCTCAAGGGTATATGGTCTTGTCTTTTCTGGAAGTCAAGAGTGATCTAGATTTGGATTCAGTGGAAGTGGTGAAAGAGTTTCCTAAAGTTTTTCCTAAGGATGTGTCTGGTGTACCTCCACAAAGAGAGGTAGAGTTTGCTATAGACTTGGTTCTAGGAGTGGGACCAGTGTCCATGGCTCCTTATAAAATGGCACCAGTGGAGTTAGCAAAGTTAAAGAAGCAAGTTGAGGAGTTGCTAGAGAAGAAGATGATCCAACCTAGTGTTTCTCCTTGGAGAGCACTGGTATTGTTGGTGAAAAAGAAAGATCATAGTTCATGCTTATGTGTAGATTACAGGCAGTTGAACAAGATTATGATCAAGAATAAATATCTATTGCCAAGGATTGATGATTTGATGGACCAGTTGAAGGGAGCAAAGGTATTCTCAAAGACAAATTTAAGATCTGGATACCATCAAATAAGGGTGAAGGATGAAGATATACCAAAGATTGCATTCAGGACTTGGTATGGGCATTATGAGTACGTAGTGATGCCATTTGGAGTGACGACTGCTCCCGCCATATTTATGGACTATATGAACCAGATTTTTCGCCCTTTCTTGGATAAGTTTGTCATTGTGTTCATTGGCGACATTCTTGTTTATTCCTGGTCGTATGAGGAGCATGGAGAACATTTGAGGATAGTGTTGGAAATCTTGAAGGAAAAGCAGTTGTATGCTTCATTGTCCAAGTGTGAGTTTTGGTTGGATGAAGTGAAATTCTTAGGCCACATAATCTCAGCTGATGGGATTGTAGTTGATCTTGATAAGGTTGAGACTGTGTTGAGATGGGAACGTCTGAAGACAACTACGGAGATCAAGAGTTTTGTTAGGTTGGCTAGGTATTACCGGAGATTCATAGAAGGTTTCTCAAGAATTGTTGTGCCTTTGACCCAACTTACTCATAAGGATCAACCTTTTACATGGATAGAAGCTTGTGAAGAAAGTTTTCAAGAGTTGAAGAGGAAGTTGACTACTTCTCCTATTTTAGTGTTGCTTGATCCTAGTGAGCCTTTTGAGGTTTATTGTGATGTTTCTTGTAACACCCTAAGGGGCATTACCGTAACTAGGTCTAGATTTTAAAAAACCAAACTGAGAAAGGTAGAAACAACATACAAATACTACTCATAAATATAATTGAATATTATATACGAACAATACAATAAAAAAAACATACATGCCAAATATAACTCATCTATCACCTGAAAGTATCGTACAAAATATAAACAAGAATACAAAAACATAATATAAACTAGACTACGTTTTCTTGCACGTGACTCCAAGCTCCATCTACGCGTGTCTTCACCTATATCCTGAAAAAGGGAAAACTTAAAGGAATGAGACATAATGTTTCAGTGAGTGCTCTAAGGACTTTACGGCTGGGTTAGACTCTTCTATTCAGACAACCTTCATTACTTATCTCTCATGGCTTTAGCCTCATTACAGTCAATACTCCCTGTTAATTGCTCTCTCATTCTCACAACTATTATATTGGTTTACTATCTCATTCTTAACTTAAGAACTCATCCTCATTATTTATACTTTCTTACCCAAAACCCTCTTTAGAATTTACTCTTCTTCCTTTTAATATTCAAAGCTATCCCCTAGGGTCAAGTCTAAGGTTACAGACATCCTAAAATACTCTTATTTCATTCTCTCTCTTACTTGTCTTATACCTTTCTATTACGCCATGAGGGAATTCACCCTTCCTCTATCTTATTCACAACTATTATTATCCAACTAGAACCCTCATAACACTATCCTAAGGTCTAGCCTCTCACTTATCCTTAAGGTAGCAAACACAATTCCAATTACAAGCATATAATTGTTTCACATTCTTTGTCTAGTAACTAGACATATACCTCGTTTTATTTTATCAAACAGGAACGACACTCGTGCAAGATATGATCACATGTCCATAACTTTAACATTTCATCACAAGGCACAATTACATTCTTACATAGAATTCACATAGATAGGGTCACATAGAATTCACATAATTACAACATAGCACACTCTAACATATCACACTATAACAAGATACATATGCGTGCTATGTTCCTAAACCACTACTCATGCACATGTGGTACCAACCTAAACTTTTCGGAAAGTAGACTAGGAGTAAATGCAGGCCATAAGAAGCGTCATCGGTACCAATGCCTTCGGCTTTCGCACCCTCAACTAGCATGATATCCCCCGGTGACTAGTCAGGGTTACCCAGTTTTGCCAGTATGCCCTGGCTCCAGGGGATCAGCATGGACCATTGGAGTTTACCCAACCGGATAACCCCCACGGCTAAGGTTAGACAACCCATCACGGCCTCCACCAGCCAGATTCCTACATACTTTCCTCATCACATAACTCAAATGTTATGATGCATGGTCACAAATAATGCTTACAACTTTTTATAGACTTTTATCATGAAACATTGACACAATTTCATATCACACTCAGTTTCTTTCAAGGTAAATAATAATCATACAATATAAACTCAACAAGGCATAAGAAAACAAACAACAATGAGTTAAAAACGGCAAAAAGGAGTTCAAAAACACAAAGAACGGAATAGTAAAAGTTGTATCCGCCCAGCAGGATGGAAGTCTCGCCCGGCGATCCAGCGAACCCGCTGGAACCCACCCAGCGGGTCCGCGTCAGAACCTAACCCGCCCAGTGGGTCCGCGTGCCTAGCGTAAACGCAGAATCCAGTTTTTGAAGAAAAGTCGCCCAGCGGCTATCTAATCCCGCCGGGCGGATCTGAGGTACTAATTTCAATTTATTTTTCCTATTGTCTTTGGGTTCTAAATGCTTCAAGATAAATAATTAGATTCTTAATCACTCTTCTACATTGATAATTGGTCAATCTAATCTATAATTTCCTTACTCCCTCACAATCCCCTCAAAACCCATCAAATCCCTAAATTTAGGTACAAGGAGGGAAAAGATAAATAGATGAACAAGAACAAGGAAGGACACGGGGGAGAGCACTCACCTTTATGGACATGTAAAGCTGAGTTCTAGGGCTTGAATTCTCCGGTTTCTATTCCTCCTCTTTCTTTTCCTCTTCTTCTTCTTTCTTTTCTCCTCATTCTCTCTACCTTCTTTCTTCTTCTATTTGTGACGGCTAAACCTAATTCTCCTTCTCTATTCCTTTCTTATAACATGTGGGTGGGTATGTGGCTTAGTGGGCTTTAATCCTCTATTGGGCCCTAGATGCTCTTTTGGGTCGTATAATAATATTTTTACTAATTTATAATACTAAGGTATTAATAAGAATAATAAGAATAAGAATAATAATAACAACAACAATAATAATAATAACAATAAATATAATAACAACAACACAACACAATAATAATAATAATAATAATAATAATAATAGGAAATATAATAACAATAATTCTTAAGACATCTTTTGTCTAATAACATATGAGAAGGGTTCTACTAAGAGCTACCTCGTGGTTTATTTCTAGTACTTGAAATTTGGGGTGTTACACGTACCAAATGGCGTTACCACCTTTCTTATCCAATATCCACGATGTCTTCCATATATCTCAAGTTGAGGACGTATCTGTATGACCTGACTCACATCATAGAATCAGACTTGGTGTAAGTTCGAGAAGATTTAACCTATGAGGTGTTACTAATAAGGGTCATGGATAAAAGGACAAAGCAGTTAAAAGACAAGGATATCCAATTAGTGAGAGTGGTATGGAATGATGTAACTGGAGAATCTACATGGGAATTGGAGAAGATGAAAGAGCTGTATCCAAGTCTTTTCCTAGGTAAGAGAATTTTCGGGGACAAAAATTTTTCTTGTTGTTGAGAATTGTGACATCTTATTTTTCCTAATGCATGATTAAGTGTTTTAATAAATAAAAAGTGGAAATTTGATATGTAATCTAGGTGATTAAAAGAAATAAATGAAGTGTTGTTATGTATAGTATGTAGTATGTGGTGATAGTTGTGTGTTGTTTGTTTGAAATACCGGTTTGAATTTAGGAAGTTTAAGATATGTGCTTGAGCCAATTTAAGTATGATTTTAGGCCATTGAGGAAAAACAATTAAGTTAGATCAGTTATGGGTTAAGGGGAGTGGTTTGGTGAGGCATGATCTTCAAATAGCCCAAAGTTCGTGTGAGAGCTCCGGGAAGGGCAAGTATATAAGAGGGGGAGGGAGAAGTTTTCTCTCATTTTCCCATTCTCTCTCTCTTTCTTCACTTCATCTTTCTATCCCTCTCTAGAATCTCCCAAGTTTGTAAGTGTATTAAAGGATTTCAAGTTCAATTTCGTGCTTTGGGTGAGAGGAGGAGCAGTCTTTGGAAGTTTTGGCTCAAGACACCGAATTCTCAAAGAACTTAAATTCAAATTCGTGGACTTTTAGAGGTAAAGGAAGCTTACTTGAGTTGTATTTTGGTTGATTGATGGTTGTTGAATGTGATTCTTGCTTTGGTTGGTTTTGATAATTGGTTGATTTAGAATATTGTGGAATTAAATGTCAAAATGGGTTTTGGCTTGAATTTTTATGATTTGTTGTTATATGTGGTTTTGTTTGAAACTTTCTGTTGAATATATTGATCATGAATGTTGTGTGAACCTGTTGAATGCTATTTAAGCTAGATTAGAGTAAGAATGAGAGAAAAGATTAGATTTTTGGGTTTTGTTCGAAGAGAGTCGCTGAGTGACTCAGGGCCTCGTTGAGCGAGGATGCCCTAGAGCTGGGAAAAAGTTGTCGGGCTGAAGATTCATTGAGTGATCACCATTGTCGCTAAGTGAATGTTCTTAAGGTAGGATCAATATGTGAAGAAAATAGGGGATTCACTAAGTGAAAACCATTTTGCTGAGCGAGTGATCATATGAATTTTGAAAATTTTCCAAAAAGTGGTTTGCTAAGTGAGTAGAATTCTTGCCGAGCAAATAGGAGCCCTAGAGGTTTATGGCTCTCTATTGTAAGTGTCTCGCTGAGCAAAACTATGTTCACTGAGCGAGAATTATGCCTGAGACTTGGTTGCTCTCTAGAATGGCTATTCGCTGAGCGATATTCATGTTTGCTGAGCGAAGGGTGAGAGGAAAGTTTGGATTCATTGAGCGAGACTTACACTCGCTGAATGAGAACCTTCGAGAAGGAAAGTATGCTTTCTGTATGGAAGGTACTCATTGAGCAAGCATAAGGGTAGCTAAGCGAACCTGTATTTTTGTTGTTGTTGTTGTTGTTGTAGCTCATGCATACATGCATATGTTATTGGTTGAGGTTGTGTGGGCCTCAAGCCGTGTGCGAGTAGGCATGGAAGTTGGGGGTGAACAGAGAAGCGGCTCAAATGAGCCTTTAACCTAGTGCTTGGATGAGAAGTGGGATCTAAAAGCTGGGCCTAAGGGATGAGTGGATGGGTAATCCCGCAGTCGGGGCTAAGGCAGTGCAAGCTTTATTTCGCGTTATACCACCACCCACATTCACTTATCTTGACAACCATAAGCTTATCTATTGATAAGAGTTTTGGCAATCCCTGAATGGTGCTTAAAAGGACATGGTACGGGGTAAAACCTGGTTGATCGCCCGGAATGTAGAAAATTTCTCGAAAGTCGTGTCATCCATTCATTGACATGTAGGGGGTTGAAAGCTTGGTATGTTGTGTTGTGATGTATGTAAACCTTTTTCTTGATGCATTGGATTCCAAATGAGTATGTTAATGGTTTGATGATATGAGTTGTATATTGTATATTGATTTTTGATTTGTAAGCTTACCCTTGCCTTGTTGTTTTGTTTTGGTATAGTTGCTGTGGTTGTTGTTGTTTTTGTATGTTGTTGTGACTGTGATGATCACGTCATTTTGGCGTGGGAGCAGAGGGAGAGACTCCAACAAATCCTGCATCTCGCAGTTGATAATGGATTTCCAAGTAGGAGAGGTTGAATGCCCTTTTTAGGTGGAGCTTTTCTGGAAGCTCATTTCTCTTTGGGTTTTGATGTATATAGTGTATAGTCGACCAGTTGTAGGGAGTTTTGTTTTTGTCTCCCTCTTGGATTTTGTATATTCTGGCTTGTATATTTTATTATTTCGTACCTTGTACATACTTCATATTATGAAAGACATTATGTATTTGGTTTTATTATTATTATTATTATTATTATCTTTTTGTATAGGGTTGTATGTAGTACTGTGGTGACAAAGGGTCGTTGCACATAGGGGGAGTGGGGTGTTCTCATTTTATTTACTTCACATAGATGAGTTGTGGGTTGGTTTGGCCCCCAAACCCTTAGTATATCTCTATTTCTATCCTTGTTGTATTGTCAAGCTTTATTATGTTGTTGTTTTTTATTTTGTACTGTTTCTCCTTCTTTTTTTGGTTGGATTTTCTTGTTTTTAAGTTATTATTAACTTTTAATGATGGTTTATGAGGTTACATTGCTTTAAAAATCGCAAAGACTTGGTTAACAACTCCAGCACCTCTAAATCAAGACTTAAAGTTGTGAACTTTTATTAACTTGTTAATAAACAAGAACAAAGGGAAGACTTTTATGACATTTAAACACTCTTGAACCCTTGGTCTAGTCCTTCCAAAGGGAACTCATGAAAATGGTCACTTTCTTAAGACAAGATTAGAACTTTACTCACCACTAAAGACCCTAGAATATCAAGGACTTCTGAAACTAGAACCAGAACTCAATTGACCATTAAATGTTGGCATTTTTAACCCCCTTCAAGTGACGGTTTTTAGTAGAAAGAATGGATGATTATTTTAGTTTTTGACCTACCTAATAACCCCAAAATTTTATTTTAGTCATTAAAAGTCCACAACTTAGTGAAAAGGTGATTTTTGTGAAGTGGTATTTAAGTTCCAGCAAGCTGTCTTCGATTTCTGTCTGAACACTCATCATTGTTTTCGTAATATCTAGAGCTATGCTCAATATTTTTAGGTTCTTGTTTCTTTTTGAAAAGTAGACAAAATTTTGTTCGAAATGGGCACAAGAATTGTTCAAAAAAGTTAAGAAACAACAAAGATACACTTTTTAAAAATTGAAGCTACTTTTTTGTGGACAGTAATTGTCAAAGTACACTTAAAACAATTTTCAAACTTTCTAATACGACTTACTGAACGAGTCTTGGACGAATGAAAAGTAAATTCATTAAGATTTATGAGAATATATGGTTTCCCTATATTAGTCATCGTTTATTATTTTTACCAAATTTTACAATTTAGATGAGACGCGTTGTTCGTGACCCAAAACATCTTTTTCAACAGTATATTTTGAAAAATCACTAAAAATCGACTAGATCTTAGTTTTTTGAGTTCTTGGACTTTTTAAAAATGGTTTTTAATTTAATTTTTGAAATAATTTTCTTGGTTGCAAAAAGTTTGAAGTTGGGTATGAAAATAACAAAGAAGTGCTACTGGTTCTCCAATAAGGGCCTCCTGACCTTTCTGCCTTGTTATTTTCATATCTATTTTTATAGATTTTTTTTTGGGATGATCTTTAATGATTTAGAGAATAGAAAGAAAAATATTTCCAACAAACTATAGATCATGGCAAACAAAAATCGTTTAGCCATTCAAATTGAATTTCAAAACTGAACAAAAAATTATGCTCTCTAGAGGTCTAGTTTTGGTACTAAAGTTAAAGAACATACTTCTAGTTACTAAATTCTCATTTTTTTTCTAAATACTTAGGACCTAAAATGAACCTTTTTATTTAAGGTTAAACAAAATTTCCTTATTTTGATATCATAAAATAAGTAAATTGGTTTACTAAATCTTTTAGAATCATGATTAACTACTACTAATTAATTTTGTTAAGATAGATTAATGGTGGCATCTAATATTATTAGGTAATTTGGTACATAAGACATATGGATAGCCATACACTAAGTATTAAGTTGAACTTTTCATTAAACACCTAAGTTCCTAATTAAGGATTTAAATGGTTAAATCAAACCACTATTAGCTAACTTAAGGCCTCCTAAGTAAACTTCATCTTTAAATTAGGCACTTAAGATAATGGAGACAAATCAATACTAATCTTCTAGTGTCCTATTTGTTGTTTTGCTTTCTCAATTATATACGTAGAATCCCTCTATATTATACTACAATAAGAGCCTCTACATTAAGAGGCAGAGATGTTGATAAGAGACTGTATTGGTACTCAAGTGTGTTGAGACTAGAGAAATCTCTGTCCAAAATTGAGAAGGTCAAGAAAGAACAATAGTGGATTTGTAAAATAGTGTAATGCAAGGGACATGCCAGGGTATAGCACCCTGCATGGAAAGTTACAGTCGGTATGCTAAGGAATGAAAGGCAGGGACTCACTTGCGGAGGTCTTAGGGGTAAGGTGTTGAGTGGTGAATGTCCTAATGACCGAGGTAGCGCTCTAGAGTTGGGATATTCGCTTGATCAAGCTTAACAACCCCGACAACTGCTCAACATTCCAGGATTGGTGCAAGAATATACCTCTGTGTGGACGGCGAAGGTCCTGAGTTATTGCTTTATTCCTTGATGATAATGAGGATTGTACCATGATGAGAGAGGTATATGTACTCCCAGTCACTTCTCGGTTTTGTTGAGAACCATGTTGGGAGTATGGATCCATACAGTGTCAAGGGTAGTTGTTATAACTTAGACAAACCCTAGTTCCCTCTTTTATTTGTTGTTAGCTGTGTTTTATTTGTACATGACGGTAGGATACCCTACCCTCTATGTGAAAGTGATTTTGAGAACAAAATCGCCTCACTCTTCTGTATTTTCCTTTTATGCATGATTGTCGTGGCTGATAGGGGTGTTCACGAATTGGATTGGATCAGTTTTGAAGAGAAAAACCATCCGATCTAATCATTTTGTTTTTGTTATTTCATCATCCAATCGATTTGGTTTAAAATTTAAATCCAATCCAATCCGATCCAATTTAAAGCGGTTTGGATTGGATCGGTTTTTGGTTTTAATCTTACTATTATTTTAAAAAAAATTGTTAAATAAATAATATGATATATAATAAATGTGTTAAAAAATAATTTAAAATATCAAATATTTTATTAATGAGTCATTATATAACTAATACTAGTATAACTCTTCAAATATATATTATTAAAAATAAATTTACACAACTTAATAATTATGTTTATGTATCTTTACTCAAATAGTTACTAAAAACTATCTTTAAATAAATATATTTTTTATAAACAAGTATAATTTATGTGATAATTTTACAAATATATAAGAAATAAAAATATAAACATGAGTGATATTAGAAAATTACAAGTGAAAATATATATGCATGTATAAGTTCAGTTTGGATTGGATTGGTTCGGTTTTCAAAATCAAATCCAATCCAATCCAATAAAAAAATTTAGTTTTTTCAATTTTTGATTTTTTCGGTTTTCGGTTTTTTGGATTGGTTTTTTCGGTTTTCATTGGATTGGATCGGTTTATGAACACCCTTAGTGGCTGATACTTGAAGATGGTGGCTTTCCCCGTCCTGCTAAACATGCATGTTAATTTTAACGTTGGGGGACATGGAGCTACGATAAGGAGGTAGATTATCTGACTCACCACGGCTTCGTCATTATTACCTTCATATCCCCTATTCCGGGAGTGTTCATGCCTCCCATAACTTAGACATTCTCGATCTCCATATCATTCTCGCCTCCACCAAATTTTCAGTATGCGCCTCTGCCACCCCCGTCTCCGTTAACGGACCTAGAGATCCCCATTGTAGCACCTTACAACAGGCATATCCCCCACTACCAGTCGGGCATCTTGTGGATGATGCACAGTCTTCTGAGGAGGGATCACCCATGGAGGTGATGCTGGCTGAGTCCCCAATGGACTCCTCTATGGCCAACGATTGGTCCATCCTCTCCTCCTTCTCCTCTGGACCCGAGGTACCCCACAAGGTGCCTAATGGCCATGCAAGCCACGGAGCAAACACAAATTTCGAGGAGACGCATATGGACGAGGACTGGTAGACTCCATCCATTGGTCCTCCTTTTGATGCAAGGGCTAGGAGTAAATCTCTAGACACTGCTCTGGTTAGGATAGTGGGTAGCTAGCGTCTATTCATGTACATTTGAGATTTTCCTGTATTTTTTTTATTTTAGTTGTATTCAGTTATGATGTATTCAGCTTTATTGTATTTCAGAAACTTAGATGTATATGGTTCTAATTATATGACATGTCTTGTTTCCTCATTCTCTTACTCCCATTTCCAAATTCTGTTTTATTTATGATTTCTTTACTTTAAAATGTTTCGTGAGATGACCTTATGGTCAATATGAACGAGTGTCACACAATCTAACAGAGGGACCAAAATAGAAAACACAAAATAGGTTTATGTGTGATACTATTTTTTTTTTGGTTTCATTATGGTCCCTATCGTTAGGTTTATCTGTCCAACCTAACGAAGGGACTAAAATAGAAAATTATAGGGACCAAAAATTAAGAGGACCAAAATAAAAATAACCAAAATAAAGAGGACCGAAATAGAAACAATCGTACATTATAGGGACTAAATAGTTATTTAAACCAAATTTATAAAAACTAAACCTTTAAATACTATAGATCCGCTAATAGGGAGCAAAATAATTAAACCTACAATCAATGGGAAAAAATATTGAAATTAAACCTTAAACAAACATTTTTGTAGAAGTCATACAAGGATGTAATCACCTTCAAGTTGTAAAGCAAATATAAAAAACGGCGAGCAACAAAAGTGAAACATAAAACAAGACAGAGGTATCAAAACAGTGGTACCAGACAAGTATGGAATAACAAAGAAAGTGGAAAAGGGATGCATGATGTTATTGTTATGAGCAAATTAGAATAGTACCCTGCACCCCCTAAAGTTTCTTGACGTTGCACATGACCACACTTCTTTTTTAACATTTACAACAATGCTTCGAATTGGAGTACATAATGTAATGTGTTTCTTAGGTAACATAAGGGATTAGTGTAATGTATAAAGGAGTAAAGTGTCAAAATTTGTGAAGGAAAAGAAGTGCATTTTTTTTACAAAGAAGCAAAGATAATGTAATATTCGTATCTCTCAAAAGAGAAAAGTGTAATTTATTAAAAAAAGACTTATAATGAAAATGGTTTTGAAAGAACTTCTGTGAATAGAATGCACAAACAAATGCACTCTATACCTTAGAAAGGATAAAGATAACGCTATTAATGACATGAATACCAAAAGAGCAGTGCATTATTTTTTACAAATTTCCAAACAAATCACTCTATTATTTTATAAAGAATATATTAAATAAAAAAATAACATATTTAATATAGTTAAATATTAAAATATATATACAATTTACCAAATAAAAAATAAAGGCTTAAATAAGTTTATCATCCCTATAAATTAGGGTTTTTTTTCACTTTTAGTCCTTTATGCTTTTTTTTTCATTTTCGTCCCCAATATTTTTTTTTTTGCTTCATTATGGTTCTTATCATTAGATTTGTCTATTCAATCTACCAAAATAGAAAACCCAACAATTATAAGGGCCAAAAATTAAGAGGACTAAAACGAAAATAAACAAAATTAAGAAGACCAAAACAAAAATAATCTTACATTATATGGACTAAAGAGTTATTTAAACCAAATTTATAAAAATTAAACCATCAAACATTGCAAATGCACTGATAGGGACAGAAAAACTGAACCTTCAATGAAAGCAGTAGTGACCACAAAAAAAAAATTATTAAAATTAAACCTTAAATATACAACTTCATATAAGTCATGCATTGATGTAATCACCTTCAAGTTATAAAACAAATATAACAAATAGGGAGTAGCAAAAGCGAAACATAAAATAAGACAGAGATATCAAAATGAATGGTAGCAAACAAGCGTGGAATAACAAAGAAAGTGAAAAAAGGATGCACAATGTTATTATTATGAGCAAATTACAATAATATCCTGCACACCCTAAAGTTTCTTGAAGTTGCACATGACCATCCTTTTTTCAAATGTTTAATGTTAAGCCCCTTATAGGAGTACACAATGTAATATGTTTCTTAGGAGCACAGGATGTCATGTCAGTGAAATGTATAAAAGGGTAAAGTTCAAAATTTGTAACAAAAGAGAAGTGTATTTTTTAACATAAGAAGCAAAGAATATGTAATATTCGTATCTCTCAAATGAGAAGAGTGTAATTTACTAAAAAAACTTATAATGAAAATGATTTTGAAATAACTTCTGTGAATAAATGCAAAACCAAATGTACTCGAAACCTTAAAAAGTAGAAAGATGACGCTATTGATTACATGAATATCAAAAGAGCCATGACCTATTTTCTTCTACAAATTTCCTTACAAATCATTCTATTAATTTATAAAGAAGATATTAAATAAAAAATTAATGTATTTAATACATTAAAAATAAAAATATATTTAAAATTTTCCATATAAAAAATTATTGCTTAAATAACTTTTTTGTCCTTATAAACTTGGGATTTTTAGTTTTAATCCTTTATTTTTTTTCTCATTTTCATCCCTACTATATTTTTTTGTTGTTTCATTATGATCCTTGCCTCAGGTTTGTGTCTTCACTCTTTTGGAGGGAGCAAAATAGAAAAAGAAAAAAATTATAGGGACTAAATGTTAAGAGGACCAAAACGAAAACAAAAAAATTTAAGAGGATCAAAATGAAAATAATCTTACATTATTAGGACTAAATAATTATTTAAACCAAATTTATAAAAATTAAACCTTCAAACACTGCAAATGCACCGATAAGGAGTAGAAAAATTGAACCTTCGATGAATGCATCAACGACCAGCAAAAAAATTAGTAAAATTAAACCTTAAACATACAACTACGTAAAAGTCATGGAATGATGCAATCACCTCGAAGTTATAAAGAAAATATAACAAAATGGGAGTAGCAAAAGAGAAACATAAAATAAGGCGGAGGTATCAAAACAAATGGTAGCAGACGAGCATGGAATAACAAAGAAAGCGAAAAAATGATGCATGATGTTATTATTTTGAGCAAATTACAAAAGCACATTGCACCCCGTAAAGTTTCTTGATGTTGTACATAACCACCCTTTTTACTAATGTTTACAACAAAGCCCCTTATAGGAGTGAACAATGTAATGTGTTTATTAGGAATACAGGGTGTCAATGTAATGTATAAAGGAGTAAAGTTCAAAATCTGTCAGGGAAGAGAAGTGTATCTTTTAACATAAGAAGCGAAGAACATGTAATATTTGTATCTCTCAAAAGAGAAGAGTGTAATTTACTAAAAGAAACTTATAATGAAAATGTTTTTGAAAGAACTTTTGTGAATAAATGCAAAACCAAATGCACTCTATACCTTAGAAAGGAGAAAGATGACGCTACTAATGACATGAATATCAAAAGAGTAATGGCATATTATCTTTCACAAATTTCCTTACAAATCATTCTATTGTTTTATAAAGAAGATATTAAGTAAAAAAATTAATGTATTTAATATATTAAATATAAAAATATATTTAATATTTACCACATAAAAAATTAAAGCTTAAATAACATTTTCCTCCCTATAAAATAGGGTTTTTTATTTTTAGTCCTTTATGTTTTTCTTTTTCATTTTTGTCCCCACTATATATATATATATATATATATATATATATATATATATATATATATATATTTGTTTCATTATGATCTCTGCCCAGGTTTGTCTATTCAATCTAAAGGAGGAACCCAAAAAGAAAACAGAAAATTATGGGGACCAAAAATTAAGAGCAGTAAAACGAAACAAACAAAATTAAGAAGAACAAAATGAAAATAATCTTATATTATAAGGACTAACTAGTTATTTAATCCAAATTTATAAAAATTAAACCTTCAAACATTGCAAATGCACTAATAGAGAGCAAAAAATTGGACCTTGAACGAGTGCATTAGTGATTAGCAAAAAAAAATTATTAAATTTAACCTTAAACGTACAACTTCGTAAAAGTCATGCATTGATGCAATCTCCTACAAGTTATAAAGCAAATATAACAAATGGGGTGGAGCAAAAACGAAACATAAAATAAGGCAAAGATATCAAAATGAATGGTAGTAGATGAGCGTGGATTAACAAAGAAAACAGAAAAAGGATGCTTGATGTTATTATTATGAGCAAGTTACAATAGCAACCTACACCCCGTAAAGTTTCTTGACGTTGTGCATGACCACCATTTTTTTCTAACATTTACAACAATCCCCCTTATAGGAGTACACAATGTAATGTGTTTCTTAGGAACACAAGGTATCATTGTAATATATAAATGAGTAAAGTTCAAAAACTATCAGGGAAGAGAAGTATATTTTTTAACATAAGAAACGAAGACCATGTAATATTCGTATCTCTCCAAAGAGAAGAGTGTAATTTACTAAAACAGTTTATAATGAAAATGATTTTGAAAGAACATCTGTGAATAAATGTGAAACCAAATTTAATCTATACTTTAAAAAGTAGAAAGATGAAGCTATTAATGACATGAATATCAAAAGAGCAATGACATATTATCTTTTACAAATTTCCTTACAAATCATCATATTATTTTATAAAGAAGATATTAAATAAAAAATTAATGTAATATATTAAAAATAAAAATATATTTAATATTTACCATATATAAAATTAAGGCTTAAATAATTTTTTTGTCCATATAAACTAGGACTTTTTTCTTTTTAGTCCTTTATTTTTTTTATTTTCATCCCCCACTGTTTTTTTTTTTTTTGGTTTCATTATGATCCTTGTTGTCAAGTTTGTTTATTCAATCTAACGGAGGGACCAAAATAGAAAACATAAAAAATTATAGGGACCAAAAATTAAAAGGACCAAAACGAAAACAAACAAAATTAAGAGGACCAAAACAAAAATAATCTTTTATTTTATTCACCAGTTACTTAATCCAAATTTATAAAAATTAAACCTTCAAACACTACAAATGAACTGATAGGGAGCAGAAAAATTGAACCTTGAATGTATGCATTAGTGATCAGCAAAAAAAACTATTAAAATTTAACTTTAAATGTACAACTTTGTAGAAGTCATGCATTGATGCAATCTCCTACAACTTATAAAGCAAATATAACAAATGGGGTGGAGCAAAAGCAAAACATAAAATAAGGCAGAGATATCAAAATGAATGATAGCAGACGAGCGTGGAATAACAAAGAAAGCGGAAAAAGGATTCATGATGTTATTATTATGAGCAAATTACAATAACACCCTACACCCCATAAAGCTTCTTGACGTTGCACATGACCACCCTTTTTTCTGACCTTTACAGCAACACCCTTTATAGGAATACACAATGTAATGTATTTCTTAGGAACATAAGGTGTCAGTGTAATGTATAAACAAGTAAAGTTCAAAATTTGTCACGAAAGAGAAGTATAATTTTTAATAAAAGAAGTGAAGACCATGTAATATTCGTATCTCTTCAAAGAGAAGAGTGTAATTTACTAAAAAAACTTATAATGAAAATGATTTTGTAAGAACTTCTATGAATAAATGTGAAACCAAATGCAATCTATGCCTTAAAAGGGAGAAAGATAAAGTTATTGATGACATGAATATGAAAAGAGCAATGACGTATTATATTTTACAATTTCCTTACAAATCATCATATTATTTTATAAAGAAGATATTAAATAAAAAATTAATTTATTTGATATATTAAAAATAAAAATATATTTAATATTTACCATATAAAAAATTAAGGCCTAAATAACTTTTTGTACATATAAATTAGGGCTTTTTTGTTTTTAGTCCTTTATTTTTTTTTTCATCCCCACAATATTTGTTTTTTGTATTATTATGATCCTTACCGTCAGGTTTGTCAATTCAATCAAATGGAAGGACCAAAATAGAAAACGTAGAAAATTATAGGGACCAAAAATTAAGAGTACCAAAACGAAAACAAACAAAATTAAGAGGACCAAAACAAACATGATCTTATATTACAGGAACTAATCAGTTATTTAATCTAAATTTTTAAAAAAAATTAAACCTTCAAACATTGTAAATACACTGATAAGGAGTAGAAAAATTGGACCTTGAATGAATGCATTAGTGATAAGCAAAAAAAAAATTATTTAAATTTAACCTTAAATGCATAACTTCTTAGAAGTCATGCATTGATGCAATCACCTTCAAGTTAGAAGACAAATATAACAAATAGGGAGCAATAAAAGCGAAACATAAAATAAGCCAAAGATATTAAAATGAATGGTAGTAAACGAGTGTTGAATAACAAAGAAAACAGAAAAAAGATGTGTGATGTATTATTATGAGCAAATTATAGTAACGTCTTACACCCTTTGAAGTTTCTTGACGTTGCACATGACCGCCCTTTTTTTAACGTTTAAAGTAACATCCCTTATAGTAGAACATGATGTAGTGTGTTTCTTAGGAACACAGGGTGTTAGTGTAATGTATAAAGGAGTAAAGTTCAAAATCTGTCAGGGAAGAGAAATGTATTTTTTAACATAAGAAGCGAAGACCATGTAATATTCATATCTCTCAATAAAGATGAGTGTAATTTAAAGGGGTGTTCATGACCTATCTTGTCCCATGAACCCGCTCAGCTCAAAGGGACTTTTGACCCATTCGGGTTTAAGAAATTGGACCCTATATATTTTGAGGATGGGTGTGAGTTATACTTCGGGTCACTCTAACCCGATCCAATGTTATATTTTTTAAAAAAGTATAATTTCTTAAACAATTAAGTTTTAATAATTCAACTTCTTGAGTTAATATACAATGTTTTGTCTAACATGATACTATATTTATATTGATATCATTTATCTTAAAATATATATTGTAAAATATACCTTAATTGTAATTGTGTATTTCTTTAATTCTACGATTTAGCTATATATAATGTTAAGATTAATATATTGTACCAACAAGTCAGATTGGCTCGAATTTGTCCTAAATGTTGTTAGGTATTAATCGAGGTCAGGTTTAGGTTCACAAAAATTGACCCTATCAAAATTTCAGGTGGATAGGGACATCATTAACCCATCCCAACCCATCCTACGAACACCCCTAGTAATTTGCTAAAAAAAGTTATAATGAAAATGATTTTGAAAGAACTTCTATGAATAACTACAAAACCAAATGCACTCTATACCTTAAAAAGGAGAAGATGATGCTATTCATGACATGAATATCAAAATAGCAATGACGTATTATTTTACAAATTTCCTTACAAATCATCCTATTATTTTATGAAGAAGATATTTAATAAAAAATATTTTTTTAATATACTAAAATAATCTATTAAATATAAAAATATGTTTAATATTTACCATATAAAAAAATTAATAAGAAGATGTTACCAACAAGAGATTTAGAATCACAATTGGGTAATAGGCACAGTGTGAGTTAGTCAACACCAATAAAAATCAAACATCAATTTTATTTTGTTTTTTATCTCTCTAAAATTTGAAATTATTATTTTTACTTCCAAAAAATGGGCAAATTTTGATTTTAGTCCCCTTAAAATAATTTTTTTTAATTTTGAATTCTTCAAAATCTAAAATCACTATTTTTGGTTCCTAACATTAATTTTAAGGTAGATAAATAACATTCATTTTGGAAATTTAGAAAACCTTTTAGAAGTGTCACATGCTGACATGGTATCTTGGACAATAATGGATGTTGCCTGAGATGGTTACTTGATCTTTTGTTAAATACATAAGCAGTTAACGAGTGTCACTTGACAATAAGGACTAAAAACAATGATTTCATATTTTTGAGAGATGAAAACCAGAGAACTTTTTTTTATAAGGACCAAAATCAAAACCGATTCATTTTGTAGGGACTACAATCATATTTAAGCCTTAAAAATAAATATTTTTAAATAAATAATTAAATTTAGCATAATTCATAATAATTTTTTAAAATAATAATTAAATGTATAAATTAAGAGATAAATTTATATATATATATATATATATATATATATATATAATTTGTCTTTTTATTATTGTTTAAAAAAACTAGTTATATATATATATATATATATATATATATATATATATATATATATATATGTATGTATGTATGTATTATAGTAAAGTGTAATATATTTGCATTTGTTAAAGGAGGAGAGTGTGCATTTTAACACAAGGAAGAATGATAGTGTAATACTTGTATTTTTGAAAGGGTGGTAGTGTAAAGAATGTTTTGGTTATTTATTTATTTTTACTAGAAGCTAACACAACTTTAACAGAAAATTTAAAAAAGGAGTAAAGCTTTATATATTCAAATCTGTCAGTGGAGAAAAGTGTATTTTTTAACATAAGAGGTAAAAACAATGTATTCGTATCTCTTAAAATAGGTGAATGTAATTTGCTGATGACAAAAAAACTTATAATGAAAATAATTCTGAAAGAACTTTTTGAATAAAATGTAAAACCAAATGCACTCTATACCTTAAAAAGGAGAAAGATGACGCTATTGATGATATGAATATTAAAAGTGCAATGACGTATTATTTTTACAAATTTCCTTACAAATCCTCCTATTATTTTACAAAGAATGTATTAAAATAAAAAATTAATATATTTAATATATTAAAACATAAAAATATATTTAATGTTTACCTTATAAAAAATAAAAAGTTAATAAGAAGATGTTGCTAGCAAAAGATTTAGAAAATCACAACTAGATGACAGACACATGTTAGTTAGCACCAATAGAAATCAAACATTAATGAGATAAGTAATAAGGTATGGCACAAGTGACTAGTAATTTAGGCCTTTTTAAACATATGACAGTGGTTGATTCTTGACTATGTGAATAGAACAACATCTGTAAGAAGAAAAATTATTCTTTAATTAGTACTCTACTTTATAAGAGAATTAGTCTAGTGATTTCTAGCTATAAGAACACCTTGTTTTTAGAAAGAATAAAAAAATCAACGGAACAACGTTGCATTCTTCACGTGAATAGCCAAACATAGCACAATCACAGTTACACCGGGACCCACACATTCTTTTTATCCTCCCTATCCCTCTCCTCTTTATATACTGACCCAATCTAGCATTCCCTCCTCAACTCTTTCCCAAGCCTCAACTTCTAACAACGACGTCGTATCGTGCCAGCTTCGTATCTGAGCCCTCGCAGCATGGCTTCATGCACCACGCTTTACGAGATTCTGGGACTCCGTGCTGCCGCATCCGGCGAGGAAATCAAGGCAGCGTACCGGCGATTGGCGAGGGTTTGCCACCCCGACGTGGTGCCGGTGGGCCAAAAGGAATCCTCTGCGTGGCGATTCATGAAGATCCATGCTGCGTACTGCACCCTATCGGATCCTGAGAAGCGTGCCAGCTATGATAGAAGCTTGTTCCGGCCTCAACGACCGCTCACAACGACGTCGTCGCAGTTTTCTGGGTACAGCGGTCGGAACTGGGAAACGGACCAATGTTGGTAGCGAGTTGACTCGTGACTCGTCCAAGTGAGACCACACTGCAAAGAATTGAGTTGAACGCTTGAACATGCTACTTCAGAGTTGGATTTTAGGCATAGTTATTGAATCATTCTTTTTGGTTCCTTTTTTTTTTTTTGATACGTAGTTATTGAATCATTTGAATCGCCTTTGAGTGCTGCAAATTGTAACTAGTAAAGATACTATATTTGAAAAATTAAAAGATTTAGTGTTAATATTTTAAAAAAGTTAATTTATATATATGTATATGGTCAGGATCCGTCAACATTAAATATCAAATTTAGTCAAATTATACACTTAATAACTTTTTATATAATACAAATTTAACTAATCTAACTGTTGAATTATGTGTTATTATTTTCATGATCATGTATGTCAAATTTTACATCATTGGGACTTTTTAGATGTATCATCTAACATTGAATATTTACATATATTTTAATTTTTTATTATACGTTAAAATAAAGTGATGTGATGAACTACTAAATAATTTTAGAATTGTGTGAAATTTTGTATACTTAATATAATTAATAAAAATATTAAATTCAACGGTTGGATTGATTAAATTTATATTATACAAAAAAATTATTGAAGATATAATTTGACTAACTTTGACACCTAGTGTCAACAGATCCTCTCACACACACACACATTGAGTATTGTATACATTACGATTGAGTGGACATATATCACACACACACACACACACACATTACGATTGAGTGGACATATATAGCAGTTAATTTAACTTGATCTCTTTTTTATAGGTGCTCGCACTCGTCCTCTCACACACACACACACACACATTGAGTATTGCATACATTACGATTGAGTGGACATATATCACACACACACACACACACACATTACGATTGAGTGGACATATATAGCAGTTAATTTAACTTGATCTCTTTTTTATAGGTGCTCACACTTGTCCTGTCTAATTAGTCCGATCCAACTTTAAGTTAATTTTCACTGATTTCGTTTTTAAAAAATAGATTTGATATATTTTGAATACAGATATAAATCAAACATTGTATTGTCTTAAGTCTTAACCCAACTGGTATTTTATAATTTTTAAAATGTATATTTTTTAATATTTATATATTAATAATAAAATTTATTAACTTAATGAATAATATTTTATATACATGATATTATATTTATATTATTAATATTATTTATCTTACATTATATATGTAAAATATATCTTAATCAAAGTTTTATACAGTTTTTAATTTTATGATTTTATGATACATTTTGTTAAAAATTTAAAATTAATATATTATGTCAATAAATCAAATTGATATGATCTTGTCTCGTGTGTTATTGAATAATAATTGGGTCAAATTTGGGTTAAAAATAACCATATCTAAATTTATGGTCTTGTAGCATATTGAGATAAATTAGTCTTAAGAAATAACAAACTGATGGTTACCATTTGGTATTAGTGGGTATATAAGTCAACCTGGTCCATATAGACTCACGGAAAAATGGGACTGAGTTAGGTTGATTTGCAAAATAAATGGGTCAATATAATGGTTGGTTTGTATTGGTTCACAAGTTGGTAGGTTAACCCTGGGGCCTAAATAAAAATATGAAAAAAAAGCTTAAAAACTAAAAGAATGATAAACAAATATTAAAAATAATAACAATTAACAAGCATTAAATGGTCTCAATTTTCAAACAAATAATCACCAAATGTCAAATATAAATCTCGCAATTAATTAGTAAACAATTTATTTATTTAAAAAATGTATGTTAGGTGGGTAAAATGTGTTGGTCCACAAACTTCTAGACCAAACTTGCTTAATTTGCAGGCTAAAAGGGTTGACCCTTATATGCCCACATTTATATGGTCTAGCTTTCATCGGCTTCACGCCCGTGTGAGTTATGTGTTAAATAGGCCAAACTATAGACCGCAACTCATATACTCAAATATTCTACCATTCGGTTTATATGAACATCAATATGTATATTTTTCCTTTTTTTGTTTAAAATTTATATCTACAATTAAAATTATTATATAGAAATAATTTGTCAAAATTTAAAAGTGGTTATTAGAGAACTTAGGGGGCATTTAGTATGAAAAATATTTTAATTTTTCAAAAATCTAAAGTTGGGAATGTTAATTTCCTATGTCTAGTATACATATAAAAAAAATCCAAGAAATATTGTTTCTCAATTATGCTTTTGACTTGTGTTTCCTAAAAAAATATTCTCATGGGAGAGTTGGAAATCTGCATTTTTTTAGTTAGAAGGAAAGTTTTAATGATGTAAAAAGACCTCAACACTCTTATTAGTTCCTTCAGTACAATTATATAAGGTTTTGAAACATTTATTAAATGTGATATATAATTAAATTTAAAAGTAAGAAATACCAATAAACATTCTTAATATACTTATTATAATTTTCAAAATAAAAACGATTTTATAAAAATATATTGTTTAATTTTTTTATAAATTAAACATTATATTTTTAAATATTTTCATTTTTAATTCTTCAAAAATCATCAAGGCATTAATTAACAAATCATTTAAGAATATTATTGTCATAACAATCAATAAATATTTTAGTAAAAACTGTAAAAAAAAAATGCAAAATAGAGAGAATGAAAAATTTTGTGATGTTAAATTTAAATAAATAATAATAATAAGCACACCAACATATTTATAATTTTAAAATTTATGAACAATATTTTTACAACAAAACTTATCCAAACCTATAATTTAATTTAATTAATTTTTAAGATTTATCTTAATTTACTTACAAGAAAATGTTATAATAAATTATTTTTAAATGTTATTATCTGTATAAATTTTTTACATATTATCCATATAAATTATATACAAAAAAGAAAATGTTAAATAATTTACATAATAAATAAAAATAAATTTTACACATATTTAATTATTCTTAAATTTAGTTCTAATTTAACAATTTAATTATTATCTTATTAAAATTAAATATTTTCTCAAAATTGATTGTTAGTGATAACTATTTTGAGTTTACTTCTTATTTGATTATCATGAAAACCTCATGTTTTTAGAAATATTTGAGTTATGATAACCATTTCTAAATTTTTTAAATTATAAAAATAATAGATTGTTAGTAATAATCATTTTAAATTCACTTCTTTTTTTATTATTGTAAGAACCTTATGTTGGAAGGTTTGAATCATGACAACTTAATAGTCCCTATCTTTTCTATTTCAACCTCAAGTTCACTGACATCGTTAGGGTCACCATATCCAAGGTATTATCCGCTTAGGCATTCAATGGGTTGTCCTTAAAAAGTGCCTTGATGGATTAAGAGAGGAGGGTGTTTATAAGCTACCCTTAACTTCAACTTTTAAACGATGTGGGATTTTTGGGAATACTGAAACATGCCTCTAACCGAGGCTATGCTTATGGGGAAAGAGTGGCCTAGGCCCTCCTTCTAGTGCCAATGTTCCAACCTCAAGTCCATTGGCATCGTTACGGTCATCGCATCCAAGGTATTGTCCACTTTGGTGCTTGGTGGGTTGTCATGGTTTTGTCCTGAAAAAGGTGCCTTGGTGTGCGTGGCTTAAGCCACTCTTGCGCCTTAGCCTTGACGGAGGGGCTTGTTCTAGTACGATAAAAAGTCCCACATCATTTAAGAGTCAAGGCCAATGATAGTTTATAAACACCTTCCTCTATAACCCATCGAAGTGCCTTTTCAGGACATAACTGTGACTGCCCATCGAGTGCCAAAGCAGACAATACCTCGAATGCAATAGCCCTAATGATGTCAACAAAGAGGTTCGAACATTGGCGCTAAAAGGAAGGCCTAAGAGTTGATGCCCACTAAGTGCCAAAGCAGACAATACCACAGATGCGGTGACCCTAACGATGCTACAAGACTAAAGGTCAGAACATTGGCACCAAAAGGAGGGCTTAGGCCACTCTTGCCCTTTAGCCTCGACTAAGGGGTTTTGTTCTAGTACACCAAAAATCTCACATCACTTGGGAGTCAAGGCTAAGGGTAGTTTACAAAAACCATCCTCTCTTAACCCATCGAGGACACTTTTTAAGGACAAAATCATGACGGCACATCGAGTGCCAAAGTAGACAATACCTCATATGTGCTAACTGTAAGGATGTCAACGGACTTGAGGTTAAAACATTTTCAAAAGTAAAATGGATGATATTCTTTTTCATTTTCATCAAAAATAATTTTAACTAGAATTAATCAAGCCCCAAAAAATTGCTAAAAAAATGTGTAACTTTGATTTATCATTGCACTTGAGGATATGTAAGAGTAAGGAAACACCTTTATCGAGTTAAAAAATATTTTTTAAATTTCTTCTACTTGTTTCAAAAATAATAAAATTTGTTTTAAACAATAAATATTCTCGTATGATAAATAAAAAATATTAAAAAAATTTAATGATAAAGTTTTACATAAGTGTATCTGATAAAATTATTTCTCTAAAAGGATTTTTTTTGAAAAAATAAACACTAATATAATTGAGAAACTTTTATTAAAATCAAACATGAAAATCTTTGGTTCCCAAAAACATGTGTAAACATTCACAAGAATGTTTGTGATTAGTCAAACAAATTTTAGTCATTCCAAAAATCATGATTCCTGATATTCATAATTCTTAGGAATTATGATTTTCTAGTATGAAATTTTTTTTACACTCTCTTAAAGTAATATAAAATATCCTAAAAAAAGTAATAAAAATATGATTGTGTTAACAATGTTAAGGAAGTTAAGGAAATTCAAATTGAAAAAATAGAAAATAAAATATTTATTATATTAAAATACAAAAATAAAATAAACATTTCACTTCTAATTGCTTAAACTCAATTTTAAGAGTTAATATTAATAAAACTCTAAACAATATTAATTTATCTCAGAATCGATAATAATTATAATACATTTCTGTAAAAAAATTAATTGTCTAATATTTTTTACCGAACGAATTAAAAATTTAAAATAAAAACATATTTGAAAATTGTTTAAATAAAAATTATTTTATCAAAATAAAATAATTCAAATATATACTAAATTGAAAATTTCTTTGTTTTGAAATAATTTTTGTTTTAAAAACTTTAATTTATTTTTCATTTCTAAAGTGCTCTTATACAAAGAGACTCAACAACTTTTGTCATCATCCAAATTCGATTAGTTACATATTAACTCACCACATTCTCTCTGTCGTGGAGCAATGGGTCTCTCTAATTTTTGCACCACACATCCTTCTTATTCAGCAAACCTCTCATTTATTTCTAGGAGATTTTCTCACACTCACCATGCACAAATCTCACTCACATGCTTTCTCACATTCACACACACACATCCTCAAAACCACTCTCATTTTCACTTTCATTGATAAATTCTGCCCATTGTATTATTGCAAAATTTACTACACAAAATTCACATCGCCACTCACACCTCAAGTCACTAATAACATCTCCTTCATTCATCACCATCACTGCATGCCAATACATGCCATTTTTTTTTTATTGTTTTCACTTCTTTTTATACTTTTTTAACAAACAAAACAAGAGTCACAACGTTCACTTTTTTGAGGGCCCACCGTTTTTGTAACCAACTCACATTCTCACATTCATTCTCCTCACTGACCCATTCTCTCAATGGTGCAAATAGCATACACAACTCACCCTTCTCACAATTTTCGGTAATAATTTCTACCACTAACTTTCACTCTTTTGGGGCCCCCACAATTTTCGTAAGCAACTCACATTCTCCATACTCATTCTCATCACTAACCAATTCTCTCATTGTTAAAATAACGTCCATAGTTCACCTCAATGTCACCTTCTTCCCACAATTATCGGCAACAAATTTTACCATCAATGTTCACTCTTTTAGGGGCCCATATTTTTTATAACCAAATCGCATTCTCCACGCTCATTCTCATCACTGACTCATTCTCTCACTAGTGCGAATAACGTACATTGCTCACCTTAATCTCTCCCTTTTCACACAATTTTTTGTAACAAATTCTACCACTCACCTCACACACACCTTCTCATACATGCATAATTAAAAGGACAGACTCAACCTTTTTAAATATGCATTTTTTAATCAATGTTAGAAAGGTTGAGTCCCTTCATTTGATTATGCATGTTTCACACAACTGACATGTGGTGGCATTTCCTCAATGGGTAGATTAGAAGGCTAATGCAAAACTAATGGGCGAAAGAGGAATAAAGACATAGGAAAGGTAAAAACTAATTATTATTCCACCAATGTTTTAGTGATTTTCATCTTTATGATGTGACAACCATGTATGTGTGCCTAGTTGGCTTCCACTCAAGCACTTAACATGCCAATTCAGCCTTTTTGACAGTGTTAGATGACACTAGCTAGTAACAGAGGGACTAAATTGATTGATAATTTACTATTTTATACATTATTTGTCATTTTTTTTAATTCATGGACCATTTGACTAGCCATTATAATTTCATGGACTAAATTGATTGATAATTTACAATTTTGGCAACCATTTTGCTATTTTATTATTTTCAAAACCAATTTGACTGACCATTACAATTCTAGAAACTAAATTGATAATTCACTCAAAAAAGAATATAAGTAATAATTAAAAATATTAAATAAGGTGTATTCTTTTATGACATTAATTCACATAATCATTCATTTTCCTTCTTAGAATTTGGGCTTTGGACCTACCTCAATCTTAGAAGCTAATTTATGGAATGAGGGTTATCTCTAATTTATATATACTATTTTGGCCATATCATTAGTCAATATAAGATTTTCAACACACTCCCTCACACCAAGAATTGGATATCTCGAGTGTGTGGTTTGATAACAACCTGATAACATGTGGTCTAATAGGCTTAACAACAACTACTAGGATAAGCTTTAATACCATCTTAGAATTTGAGTTTTGAGCCTAATTCAACCCTAAAAGCTAACTCATAAAATAAGAGTTATCTTGATTATATACACTATTTTAATTATATCTATTAGGATCAAGGACAAATGACAAATGACATCCCTCAATTATTTTGATTATATCAAACAAAATAATAAGTTTTTTCAAAAGAAAATTATATATGTGCATTAGATTAAAACAGACGAACATTGCGTCCTATTAATAGACGAATAGTTAAATGCTATGAATCTTTCTTTATGAATTGTATAATAGTCTGCTATGTTTTCAAGACTTAAAGTGCAAATATCCTTGAAAAGCTTCAAAAAACATGACAACATACCTACTTTACTAAAAAGACAAGCTGCTTGCCAAAAAGGGGTATAGTAATGTACTTGTCTGAGGAAAAAGTAAGCATGCTCACTACCACAAGATATGGTACGAGAAAAAGAAGATAAGAAGAATGCTTTATCTTATCAGGGTGATTGGTTGAAGAAAGGCATTTAATGGTACGTTAATGCCCCAATGGACACTTTCCTCTCAAAGGAAGAACAAACAAATGAAGCTCTCAAAGTTTACTCAACGAATACTTTTTGGAGGGTTTTATAAATACCAATGAAGACTTTTACAAGATATAGAGACCTAACTTGCCAAAGCTTAAGCACCCTAACTTAGTTTTATCTAAGCTTTTCTACCTTGATTCCTTTTAAGCTATCTTGTACAAAGTCTAGTGAATTCACTGAGCGTTAAGATTCAAACCCAAACAGATACATAGTCAATTAGCCTTATCCTTACCATTTTCTAAGTGAACTTGGTAGAAGCCTGAAAAGGCTTTGTAGCAAAAAATACTTAGGTTAATTGCTTGGAGAGACAAGTGAAATACTACTTGGGTTGAGCCTAAAAAGGCTTGTGGAAAGAATACTTGTAACTTGGGAAAAGTTATAATGGAACTTGGTGGTATGCCAAGAACTAAACATAGTCTCAGGATTGGGACAAACCAGTATAAAAACCTTTGTGTTTTTATCTTGTTTCATTAACTGATATTGCGTTTCAAAGTTTGTTTCATCTTGTGTTCATAAAGCGCTTTGATAAAGGTTTTATATAAAAGTCTCTTTAATCAAGTTTATACATTGTCTTATCAACAGAAGAAACTTTGTCTTTTGAAATGATTTGCAAAAAGTGTTTGAAACACAATTCAGCCCATCTTCTTAGGTTTCCCTATGTTTTACAATATCACTAGTTAATATGAGATTTCCAATATCCTAGTACATTGAAGAGGGGGAACTTAAAGAAGTTTTATTGAAAAGATATTTGAAATCTGAGTTTGGAAAAAATTGTACAAAAATACATAGTTTTGTGGGGAAGGATTCCTTATAACTAGATCGTCTATTATCAAAACCCTTCGTAGTTGTCAAGGATTGAATGTAACCCTAATTATTGGAGAGAACTAGAATAAATCCTATGTTTATTCCCTCTTGCTTTAAATCCTTTACTCTAAATTTAGGTTTTTGTTGTGATTTTATAAAGTAAGTGTCTGTAACAACATTACTTTGAAGAAAACTATTTTTTAAAGTGTTCAATAGATGTACTTATTCTTCCACCAAAAAATTGTGTTTGACTTGATATTTTTTTTTTCTAAAAAAACCTTGATTCCTTTTCAATATTCTAATTATTGAGAATAGGATTTTGCCTAAGTTTTTCAACCTATGTTACTTATCAATTGTATATATATAAAGTAAATAATTTTAAGTTTTTTTGCCAAAATATAAATATTTTTTATTTTTAAATTCATAAAATGCATAATTATATTAATCAAAGGTATTATGACCATGCAATATAATTTTCATGATTTGAAAATTTAAATTGATAACAAAAATATATATTTTAATGCAAATTAATTGATAACACTATTACATTTATTGTCATTCAAATTAAAGTGATTATAACCCTTTAATGGATTTAGATCGTTATTCTTTTAATGATTTCCAAATTGTCATGATTCCAGTTAGCAATGTTCGTGACTTGAACATTCAATTTTTTTTAAAAAATATTTAATTATTATTATAAATAATTTACTCAACAATTATATGATCTTGTAATAAATTCTTCCTCTACTGTACCATATCTTTCAATCTTGACTTCATTGCAAACAACAATATTCAAAATAAACACAACATCTAAAAGTTATGAATTAGGATTATTCGTCTGTGAAGATTTCCAAACTTGCTTTTAAATGATAATAAAAAAAAAAAGAACAATCATGCCCACAAAGAAGGAAGATAATCATTATTATCTTGTACACAATAATATGGTTTCTATAGTTATTTTATATGTTACAATCAACAATCCAACAAGTGTATAATGTATGGTTTTTTCATCATTAGTTAGGTATTTTACATCTAATCGGCTTTTGATGAAATAAGTGGCAATAAATACAGTTTACAACTAAACTATTTACAACTAATTTATATCTCATTGGATTAGTGCTAGCTGGAAGAGCATAAAGATTTTAGTTTCATTATACTTACACTTTTGTTGATAACTAGAACGGTTATTACTTTCAACAAGGGCATGGAACACATACAATATTGAGACAAAACCAATATGAAGGATGAGAGATTGATTTTGATTAACCAAAAAAAATATAATTGACATAACCATGAAAGTTAAAAATAAAACATATTTTATATGTTCTTAACATACAAAGTACCCATAAAAGTTTAAATCAAATATATCATAATACTTAAGTCTAAGTTTTAACAATATACAATAATGTATATTAACAATAACAAGTTTATGTTTAGAATAGAAAAGAAAATGACATTGTATTAAGCATTTTTTTATTGACCACTATGAACCGATTTTTGACCTTTTTTAATTTTATTCTTTGAGTAGATTTGTACAAGCCTATTTTTTGGTTTATTTGACGCTTGACTGGTTTGCCAATTTTTCAATCCAATTAGTTGGTTCGATCTGATTTTTATAACAATGGTTTTTCTCATTCAAAAAATATAAAGAACATGTGTGTTAAAAATGTGATTATTTTTATTTAAAAATAACAAGATAAAATAAAAAAGTAAAGAAATAAATAACACTAGTAGCTTATAAACCAACAATGGGAAAAAAAATAACATATAGTAAAGTAATTTATAAAATCATGCCATCAAGAGAATAACTTATTTCTTTTGAGTTAACATGTTTTCTAAGTTTGATATCATTACAGACGTGATAGTTTCTCACTGATCAATTGATGTGATATTATAACTATTATATTATATAAAAAAAATTATCAACATGAAATATGTCATAGTAAAATATTACAATCATTTTATTTTTTCATAAAATAATTTTATATTTTAATTGTTTTTAGAAATTATATTTTGAAACTATTATAAATTAATCAAAACAAATATTTGAACTAATCAATTAACATCTACTACAATGAATTTGAATTAATTAATTGATAATTACTACATATTGATATTAGAATGATTGTTTTATAACATAATAAATCCATATTTGTATTGTTACAAATTAAACAGAAAAATAATTTAAATCATGCAACTAATATCTGCTACAATAATTTCAATTAATCAAACGTTGTAATCATTTTAAAAGATTTTCTAATTTAAATATATAAAAGACTCATTATATGTATATGTTTTCTTGTGTAATTTTTGTTCATTCATAAAATAAGATTTTATTATTATTTTTTGTTTATCAGCTTCCTCTTATTAATAATAGGGTTTTATTTTATTCTTTCTATTATTTTTAGATTATTTTATATTACACTATTTATTTTGACCATTTTACCATTTACAATATTTATTTTATTATTTTAGCATTATACTTCAAGATATTAACAACGATAGACAATAAATTTATTTTATTTTATTGGTCTCTATGTTATCAGGTCCTCATACTCACTGTCTTTATGTTATCAAGTCCATGTACCCACTGTTTTTATGTTATCGAGTCATCATATGCATTACCTTTACATTTTGGGTTTCTGTACCTATTTACTTTTTGTCTCAAGTCCTCATACCAATCTCTTTTTGTTTTAGATCCCCGTAACCACTGCCTTTAAGTTTTAGGTCTTGGTACCCATTACCTGTATGTTTCAAGTCAATATACCCATTGTCTTTATGTTTTGGGTCACCGTGTAACACCTTAAGGGGTATTACCCAAAGCTTTACATTTATGCCATTAGAGTACCGATAAAGATATACATCATTCCTAAGTAATATAATCACATACATAACAAAGGGGGATTCCCATGGTTAAAGGATCATTATACAAAATAATACATATGATGTTTTTCAAGAGCTAGCCTAAAGATATAGAATCATCTAAACATCAATATCTTCAAGGCTATCGCATCTTCCCCTTTGTACCAGTTCAATCTAGAACATGGAAACTAAACTAATGAGACGATGTCTCAGTGAGTGCTAAACACATGCAACAATATAAATATGCCTCATGAATGCATCATTTACATAAAATATTACATAATCATTCTTAGACCATGAGCTTAACATTCACTTTAACATGCTTAACTTTAATCTTTATTCTTTTCTGTCCTATGAAAAAGCATTGAACTCAAACTTTCAAGGAGCGCCCCTTGTCCTCATGTTATGACCTTTTACTTATATACCCCTTCAGCCCGAGGGGTCTAGCCACTAGCCTTTGGGATACGGAAAATGACGACCTTCCCCCATTCACCCAAAGAGGGCACCTCAATCTTATACATATCTTTCTTTCATTACTATATATATACATATATCTAATCATGCACATCATGTCATTAGGTAAACATCTATTACGTAGAAACAATTATAAGAATGGAAAAGAAAAGAAGACAACATGCTATTCCAAGGGTTTCTCGCTTAACGAGTTAGACCATCGCTAAGCATACCCAAGGGCCACTTAGCGAATGAGGTGTACAGGTCCTAAACCTATTTCCTGGGCCTTTTCCTCACTCAGCAAAGATAGTCCTCACTTAGCGAGTCCACATGGAGCCTCCAAACCTACTTTCTAGAGTCCTTTTTTTGCTCAACTAAAATCTGTCCCATTGAGCGAGGGAAAGATACCTTTCTAGACTTCAACTTTCGCTTAGTGAGACACACTCTTACTTGGAAATCTTGCACGACACTTCCAGGTTTGTTCTCTGGATGTCCTCTCGCTTAGCTAGAACCAATCTTGCTAAGCGAAGAAAAGACTCCCTCTGTAGACTTAGACTTTTGCTCGGCGAGACTTACTCTCACTCAACGATTCTATACTAGAACCCTATACCCTATAGAAGGATTGGATTCACTCAATGAGAACATGGCTTGTTGAGCGAGGGAGGCGATTTCTTAGATCGTGGTTTTCGCAAAACTAGTTTGCACCAAGCCATTAATGGCCACCAACCAGCTCAAACCACCATAAATGACCCTTAAATGGTTCCGCTACTTAACTTATCCATTAAGAACAACCCATGAATCATACAAAATATAGCAATCCCCCAATTCTCCAAAGGTAAGGTTTAGGAACCCAAAATCCCCAATTTTCCTTCAAAAATCCAATATCAAGAGGGGTAAAGGGAAGAAGATGGATAAAAACAATTCACCAAGAGCTTCAAGGGTGATTGAGTGGATGAGTGTCCCGTATTTATTCTCCTTCTCCTTTGTTTTCTCCTTTTCCTTCTCTTATACACTCCTTTCTCCTTTCTATAGCGTAAAGTGTGTGTGAGTGATGGGAAAATGGGCTTTGGGGGGCTTAAGAGGGCTTGGGCCTTTAATGGATCTTGGTTGTGTTCTAACTAATCCTGACTCTAGGCCATTACTTACCCCAAATGCATTGTACAGTTTTATATTATACAGAGCACTCATAAAATAAACATAAGAAGATGTTTAATTCACTTATCAAGTTTCACAAATTATATTATCTACCTACTTTGGGGATGTTACACACCATACCCATTGTCTTTATGTTCTGAGTCCTCACACTTATTACCTTTATGTTTTAAGTCCCCATACCCTTTGTCTTTAGGTTTCAACTCCTCGTACCCACCCATTTCCTTTTTGTTTTAAATCCTCGTACCCATTGCTTTTATGTTTCAATCCCTTGTACTCACTATCTTTTTGTTAACAAGTCTCCATACACATTACCTCTAAGTTTTGGGTCCCCGTATTCATTACATTTAAGTTTTGGGTTGTCTTACCCAGTACCTTTATGTTTACGGGTCCTTATATCCACTCCATTCGTGTCTTAAGTCCTTGTACTCCGTACCTTTATGTTTGGGTCCTTGTGCCCACTACCTTTATGTTTTTGGGTCCCCGTACTCAAAGCCTTTTAGTTTTTGGGTCCTTATATCGACTACATCTATGGTTTTTATGTTTCTATGTTAATATCCCTTCTCTCTTTCTTGTAACTCCTTATAGTCATTATTTTTCTCTCTTGTCACCAGACAAAGTTAATTAAAGTTCATATATTTATTTATTTTTTATATGATAATATGAAAACACTAGTTATTCTTAATATTTACTAAAACCTAAGCAAATAGGGACAACTGTGAACACCCAAATTACTCTGGACAAATTAAAAAAAAATAGAAAATGACAAATATTAAAAGAAAAAGGAAAAATATGAATTATAAAAAGACCAAGTCAACAAAAATTAATTTGAGTTTGTTTTGTCGAAAATCTAATATTGTTTTTTTTTTTCATTTTTACAACTCAATTCTAAATCAGGTTTATAAATTAATTTAAAAAATGTTAAATTAAAAATTTTGTAAATGAATATGATTTACAAAAAAAAAAAATCTTAAAAGATTCTAAAGAGCTTTTAAACTAAAAGACTCATCAACTTTTGTTATTATCCAGTTCAATTAGTTACATATTCACTCACCACACATTCTCTCTTATGGAGCACATAGGTCTCTCTATTTCTTGCACCATACATCTTTCTTATTCAACAAACCTCTCATTTATTTATAAGAGATTTTCCCACTCACCATGCACAATTCTCACTAACGTGCTTTTTCACATTCACGCGCACACATCCTCAAAACCACTCTCATTGATAGATTCTACCCATTGTATTGTTGCAAAATTTACTATGCAAAATTCATACAACCACTCACATCTCAAGCCATTAATAATAGACTTCTTCATTCATTACCATCTATACATGCTAGTACATGTGGCATCTTTTTTTATTGTTTTCACATTTTTTCCTTTCTTAACCAACAAAACAAGATTCATAATGTTCACTCTTTTGGGGGCCCACATTTTTCATAACCAACTCACATTCTCCATGCACTCTCTCATCACCAACCAATTCTCACACTGGTGCAAACAACGTACACAACTCACCTCAATCTCACCTTTTTCCCACAATTTTTTGTAAAAAATTCTACCATTAATGTTTACCCTTTTGGGGGCCCACAAGTTTTGTAACCAACTCACATTCTCCCCATTCATTCTCATTGTCGATCCATTGTCTCATTATGCAAATAACGTACATAGCTCACCTTAATCTCACCTTTTCCCCACAATTTATGGTAACAAATTCTACCACTAACATTCACTCTTTTGGGGGCCCACAGTTGTTATAATCGACTCACATTCTCCACACTCACTCCTATCATCGACCCAATCTCTCACTAGTGCTAATAATGTACACTACTCACCTTAATCTCACCTTTTATTTTTCACAATTTTTGATAACAACTACTCACCTCACATGCACATTTTCTTTCTCACTTTGGTTTTTTATTTGTTATATAGAGATTAACATTTTTTCTTCAAAACTTGTCTTTCAAATTCTCTTTCACACGTAATAAATAGAGTGTATCATCACTCACTAACACTCACATCATTCTCGCCTTAATATTTTCATTATGCCTTTGTCTCACCATTCGATCATAGCAAACACATTCTCTCAACAATCTCATAGATTTCTCACCCTTCTCATCACACACAAATCATATAAGGCCTTAACACATTCCTTGATAAGAACTCACTTAGCTTTTCCTCTCATCTTTTCCTTATTTCTCTCTTAGATCAACACACATACATAGGGACACCCCTTACAATCACATATTCTAATACTCAGCTCACACACACCACTTTCACCTTAGTTCATCCTTTAGATAAAAAAAACCATGACAGTTTCTTTTCATCCTTCATAAACAAAAAACTTCAACCAACAGATTCAAGGATGATTTATTGCAACACATTTACAAACTTTAAGATTGATTTTTTGAAGGTGGCTCAAATGTTTGGCCTACTAGCAATATCCTTCCAAATTGAATATCACTCCAAATATTGGATGTTGCATTAGAGATATTATTAAAAGGGATATTGCTAGTGGGCCAAACATTTGAGCCACCTCCAAAAAATTAGCCTTTAAAGTCTGTAATTATGTTCCAATAAATCTTCCTTAAATCTCAAGCACGGACACTAGCATTCTCCTAAGAACAGGATCACCCATTGCTATAAGAATACAATGCCTTTCTCTTTCACAGTATTCTTATGTTGTCATTATATTAGAAGGCCTTGGAAACATCACTAGAGCTTTTGCAAAGGCTTCTGCCATGGCATGTTGATTTAGATTATCCCCATTGAAAGCTAAACATGATAGGATGCCTAAAAAATAATCCACATCTCTTGTCCAACAGATATATTGGATGCCCAACCCTAGATCAAAGTTGGCATTATACATTACCCAAACCCAACTCACATGGTGCAATATTAGCTCTTTATTTCTTAAATAGAAGAATTTGTTACTAAAGTCGTGGGAAAAAAGTGAGAGTGAGGTGAATTGTGTACATTATTTACATAAGTGAAAGAATGGGTCAATGATAAGAGTGAGCATGGAAAGCCTGAGTTGGTTATAAAAATTGTGAGCCTTAAAAGAATGAACGTTGTGACTCTTGTTTTGTTGGTGAAAAAAGTAAAAAAATAAAATAAAAATGCTAGGTTCTAGCTTCTTATATTTTATTCCCTTTTTTACTCATAAAATATTTATTAAATTTTTACTTAAGGTAGTATTTTTTTATTCTTTTTTGTTTCTCTTCTTCCACTCATTTTGCACGTTTGACGCCTTGACCAATCGGCTAGTCGCCACCCTTCTTGTTCATCATCTCTTTTGGTTGCTCTGGTAATGTTATAAGAAATTGATAATAATAAATGATATGTTTATTTTATTTTATTTTATGTTTGCTATTATTTTTGGACATTTTTTATGTTATATTGTTTATTTTAACCATTACAATTTTTACACTATTTATTTTATTATTTTAGCATTATACTTCAAGATATTGATAATGATAGATTTATTTTATTTTTGCTATTTTTTTTGGATTTTTTTATATTATATTGTTTATTTTATCCATTACAATCAACATATTGAAAGTATGACGTCTACTTGAGTGTAGGTTATTTTATTTTATTTTAAACCTAGTTGGAAATATTTTAAAATATAATATAAGATTGATAGCAGAATGCATAAAATGAAAAAGAATAATTGAAGCTAAAAATATAATTAAAATAATTGATCTATAAATAAAAAATTATAAGAGTTTAAAATTAGTTAAAAAATAAAAACTGTAATTATCTCAAAATAAATTTTTGTCAATAAAATAAATTTAAAATTTATATAAAAATATCTTATGAACATGTTCATTTTTATAATTTTATATTTATCAGTTATTTTAACAAATACTTTTAGTAAACGTTTATAATTTAATAAGTGAATTTTGATTTTAGTTCCCGTAAAATATTTTTTATTTTTATTCTTTCAAAATCTAAAGTCTCAAACATTAATTTTAAGGTAAATAAATAACATTCATTTAAGAGGTCTAGACAACATTTTAGAGGTATCAAATGCTAACATGGCATCTTAGACAATAGTGGGTGTTACCTATAATAATCACTTGATCTTTCATTAAACATATAAATAGTTAATGAGTGTCACATTACAATAGTGACCAAAAACAATGATTTCATACATTTGAGGGATGAATACCAAAATCAAAACTTTCCTGAATAAAATGCGAGACCCAATCCATTTTAGTATAGCTTAAAAAGGAGAACAACGACGTTATTGATGACACGAATATCAAAAGAGTAATGATGGAGTTTTTTACAAACTTCCTTACAAATCATCCCATTATTGTATAAAAAATATTAAATAAATAAATGAATGTATACAATATATTAAAGTATAAAAATATAGTTTATATTTACCATATAAAAAATTAAAAAATTAATAAGATTTTGCCAGCAGAAGATTTAAAATTATAAGAATCACAATTTAATAACAGACCCGGTGTGAGACAGCACCAACAGAAATCAAACATCAACAGTATACCTTAAAAAGGAGAAAAATGATGCTATTGATGACATGAATATTAAAAGAGTAATGATGTATTATTTTTACAAATTTCCTTACAAATCATTCTATTATTTTGTAAAAAAGATATTAAATAAAAAATAAATGTATTTAATATATTAAAATATAAAAGTATATTTAATATTTACTATATAAAAGAATCAAAAATTAATAAAAAGATGTTGCCAGCAAAGATATAGAAAATCACAATTGGATGTCAAACACGGTATGAGTCAGCACAAATATAAATCAAACATTGATAGGACAATGTTGTTTTATTCACATGAATACCAAACATACCACAACCACAGTTATAGTGGGACCCACACCTTCTCTTTATCCTCTTTCTCCCTCTTCTTTTTATATATACTAGCGGAAACACAAGCATTGCTGTGCCTATGTATCCGCATTTCTATTATGCTAAATTTAATATATTATTGTAGCAATTTCTCTTATTATGCGTTGACATGTATATATAATAGGATAGCTACATAAGAGCATCTCCAACGGGAGTGCTTAAGTCCGGTTCTTAAGTTTCAGATGCGTTGCTTATCAAATATCACCATTGGAGCAAATTACATGGCAGTGCTTACAAATAGTGAGTTGCTTATTTAAGCAACGTTGCTTAACTGTGTTTGAAAAATAAAAAATAATTTTTAAGCACATATTCGGTAGAATCAACAGAAAAACGAGGGAAAGAAACAGCAACCAAAGCATTGCATTCATGGAAATGTAAACTCCAGAAAGAAAAATTAAAAATTAAAAAAATACGTTAAAATTTATCTTCACAATCATATTGATACTCCCCCACCAACATCAACAACAATAAAATCTGGAAAAAAAAAATACAAAGAACACCACGAAGGTTTAGTAGAGGGGGAGTGTCGATCTGTAGAAAGGGAGTGTCGATCTACAGAAGGGGAGCACCGGGGAGAGTGGATCTGCTTCAGGGAGAGTGGATCTACTCTGGGGAGCGTCGATCTGCGAACGACGCTGTCGATCTCGCCGTGGAAGCGTGGGCTCGCCATCGGAGTGCGGGGTCGTAGTGGAGCGCGGGGGGGGGTCGTCGTTGAGCGCGGGTCGCCGTCGGTTCCGAGCTCAGCAGAAGGTGCTGGGTTTGCAAGATGGGGCTGGGTTTGGAAGAAAGTGAGGCGAAGGGGGCGCGACGGGCCGTGCGGTGAGGCGAAGGGGCCACGACGAGCCGCGCAATGAGGCGAAGGGGCCGCGACGGGCCGCGCGGTGAGGTGGAGGGGGTGTGGTGATGCAAAGGGAGAGCGGTGAGGTTCTGAGTTTGGGAAAAAATAAGGGGCAAGGTTTGGGAATAAAGGGGAGAAGAAGTAAATAAATTAGTTTTATAAATAAATAAAAATTGTACAGATTGAATTAATAATCTATCCATTGAAATGCTAATGTTACAAAACGGTAACAAATTAGTTTTATAAATAAATAAAAATTGTACAGATTGAATTAAAAATCTATTCGTTGGAATGCTAACGTTACAAAACGGTAACTTTGTTACCGTTGAGTTGCCATTGTGAGTTATTTTAGGTGTAAAAATTTTCTATAAATAGTGAAACAAATGTGTTTCAACTCACAATTGATCTCAAGCCAAATTATCTACTATTGTTATTTCTCTTAGTTAATTTTATTCATTGTTATTTTCTGCAAATCTGTATTTTTTATCTTCTTTTATTGTCCTCAAATGGATAACAATCAATTTAATTTTTCTTTATGGAATTTTATGCAAAATCACCAACTTTCTATGGGTGAAAATTCTCAAAATCCTAAATCTTTTTCTATGTTTCCAACCCTACCACCATATCCCACCATGTTTCCTCCATCTTGGCCTATGTTTCCAACTATTCCTCCAACCAACCAAACCCCTACAAATGGAGTCAACTCCACCAATGAGGAACCCAAAACACCGGTTGTCTCTATATCAGAGTCTCAAATTCCACCATTTTCCACTCAAGTCGGCATAGAAAGCATTGAACACGATGAAGGAGGAGACAATTCTAGTAAAAAAAAATCCAGAGTCAAATTCTCAACCGAAGAGGATACACTTCTTATCCAATCATGGCTCAGCGTGTCAAAGGATGCAATCGTGGGAGTTAACCAAAATGGAGATAGTTTTTGGTTAAGGATAAGAGATAATTATAACAACTATTGTGGCCATTTGAAGAAGCGAGAAGCTGCTCAACTGAAAGCTCAGTGGCATCATTTGAATAAGTTTGTTCAAAAGTTCGTAGGTTGTTACAAACAAGCTGTAGGCCAAAAGAAAAGTGGGACCTCGGAGAATGATGTCATTGCTAATGCATATTGTATTTATTGTCAAGATGAAGGTTTCGAGTTCAAATATGAGCATGCATGGCGACTGTTAAAGGACGAACCAAAATGGACATCTGAATCAAGGGGAAACCAATCAACAAGACCAAAGAGGGCATCTGAATCATCTTCTAATGCAGAGACGCCAACAAGTTTTGAGTATGATCCAGCTTCACCGTCGGTCCGCCCAATGGGGTAAAAGGCAGCGAAAATAAAGAGGGCATCAAAAGCAATTAACACTTCTGAACTCAACAAAAACTTTGCAGTGGTGAAAGAGTCAATTAAGGATAAAATGACACTTATGGAAAAAATGGCACGCATTAAGGACGAAGAGAACAAGATAAGGGATGAAGAAAACAAGATAAAGAAGGAGGAGCTGCAATTGAAGAGGCAGACTATGGAGTTAGAGATTCTCTTTAGGGATACAACCGGGATGACAGCGAGACAACTTCGAGATCATGAAAAATTATGTGATAAAATTAGAGAATCACAAGGAATTAATTAGGATTTTGTAATGTATTTCTTAAGGAATTATGTATTTCCTAATCAATTGAGTTTATTTAATAAAATAGGACCTGTGTTTATTTAATCTTTATGTAATTTAATTATATGTTAATTTAATTAAAAACTAGCCGTTGAAAACTAGCCGTTAAGAACTAGCCGTTAAAAACTAGCTATTGTGTTCTACCCTATATATACTCTCAACATACTGAATCCACATTGTGAAATCTTCTCTCCTTCAAATATATTATCAATCTTCTACTAAAGTGAATCCATCTAATGGATCCAAATAATTCGGACAACTTCAGCAAACTATGGTGGCAAATCATAGAAGATGATTTAATGGACAACACTAAAGAAGAATACATGATGTCAACACTTGAATGTCAAAGCCAACAAGTAGCCAACAACTCCACTAGGCGTAGGAGTACAAGAACAGTGGTAGATTAGAATTGTGAACAAGGTCATAATCGACTGTTCAATGACTACTTCTCTGAAAATCCGGTATACACAGATACTCAATTTCAACGAAGGTTTCGGATGCGAAGACCTGTTTTCCTTCGAATTGTAGAAGCCCTTGGAAATCATGATGCGTATTTCTAGATGAGGGTCGATGCCATTGGTAGAAGGGGCCTTTCACCGTTACAAAAATGCACTGCCGCCATTCATGTATTAGCATACGGATCACCAGCAGACAGTGTAGATGAATATGTTCGAATTGGTGAAAGTACTACAGTGGAATGCTTAGAGAGATTTGTCAATGGTGTGAATGAGGTATTTGGAGCTGAATACTTAAGAGAGCCTAACAATAATGACGTTCAACGCTTACTACAAATTGGGGAGGCACGTGGCTTTCCTGGTATGTTGGGTTCCATTGATTGCATGCACTGGGAATGGAAAAATTGTCCAGTCGCATGGAAAGGCCAATTTTGTCGAGGTGATCATGTCAAGCCCACAATCATGCTTGAAGCAGTGGCATCACAAAACTTATGGATTTCGCATGCATTTTTTGGCATAGCGGGTTCAAACAACGACATCAATGTATTAAATCAGTCCCCTCTGTTTAATGATGTTTTGGAAGGACAAGCTCCTACAATCCAATATACAATAAATAGAACCTCATATAATATGGGGTACTATTTAGCAGATGGTATTTATCCTGAGTGGGCTACATTTGTCAAGACCATTCCAATGCCGCAAGGAGAAAAGAGAAAATTATTTGCCCAACACCAAGAATCAACAAGGATGTGGAACGTGCATTTGGAGTGCTTCAATCTCGATTTGCAATTGTCCATGGTCCAGCACGTGCTTGGCATATGGATACAATTAAGAAAATAATATATGCATGCATTATATTGCATAACATGATTGTTGAAGATGAACGACATAATTTTGTTACTAATTTTGAATATGATCACGCCGACAATGATTTCTCTACAAATGAAGTATCCAATGGTCCTCATCCTGATTTTGCAACCTACTTGCAAAGGAGAGCTGAAATTCGTGAAAAACAGCGTCACCGACAACTTCAAGCAGATTTAGTAGAGCATATTTGGGAGTGTTTCAGACACGAAGATAACGAAAATTAAATTTTTTAATTATTATAATGTTATGTATTTGTTATTTATGTGTTTTTTATCTTATTGTCATAAATAAAATAAATTAGTATTATTCTATTTTTCTTTAATCTTTTACATATTTATTATTTTAAAATTATAATATAAATAATATTTTAATCTAAAATAAAAATATATAAATATAAGTATTAATATGCGAGGTTAATTGTAGGACCCACTTAAATAAGTTAAGAACCCACTTTAAGCAACTTTAGCATTGGAGCAAATTTTTAGGTAGAGTTCTTAAACTTATGTAGCATTATGGGGCCCACAAATTTGATATAAGCAACTTTGTATAAGCAACCATGGTTGGAGATGCTCTAATAGGATTAATAAAAAAGCAAAAACACATACACTATAGTGCCTGTGTGTTTGAATTTCCATTACGCTAAATTGGATATATTACTCCAACAACAATTTCTCGTATTATGCATTGACATGTATATAATGGGATAGCTACATGATTAGATTAATAAAAATGAATTAACATACATGTAAAATCAATTGTTGTCACGTTTGTGTGTCTGCATTTTTTATTACACTAAGTTTGATGTTTTTTTTTATCAATTTACTTACTATACATCAGCATATATATTAATTTTAGTTTATTAAATTATGTTTTGCTTAATGCATATTTATCTGTATGCTTTTTTTTGTAATTTGTTATTTTAATTTAATAATTTACTTTTTTTTTCCCAATACATGTCTATCTAAGCATTTTTTTTTTTTACTTTTTAAGTAAAACGTTAAATTTAATTTCTTTTAACAATTTCTCTTGTTATATAATACTGATGTGTATGTTAGTTTTAATTTATTAATTCATTTTTTTCCTGAATACATGTTTGTCTATCTTCATTTTTCATTGTTTGTAAAAGAAAATCAATTCAATCTAGTTTAATCCATAAATACTCCTATTTTCCACGTAAAAGTGTGAATCAATTATTTATGATGATTTACTTTTTTTAATTATTTTTTAACATTATGTGGCATTTTATTTTTTTTGCATGGACCGCAAGTATCCTCCATTGGAGGAAATCTTACTTAAGCTAGGTAAGTCTACTATAGCTAACAAAACTCTCCTTTCGAGTATTAAATGCAATTACATATTTGGTTTGTTTGGGTCTATAAATATTTTTGTTTATTTTTTAACTCTTGTATCCAAGAAAATATTTTATAAAAATATTAAATAAAAATAAATAAATAAATATATATATATATATATATATATATATATATATATATATATATATATAATTGTAAGAATATGAAATATTTCATAAAATGAAACAAACTAAAATGATATTGTAAAAATTTACAATTTTTATTCAAATTTTGGATAACTAAAATAGCTTTTAGTCTAACTTATAAATTTCCTTTTTTTGTTGTTACAAATTGGTTTTTGATAATGTTTTATACATTTTTATTTCCTTTTTTGTTAAGAGTAGATGCCAAGTTAAATATGACAATTTTAAAAAGAAACTTCAAAATAAAATATAATTTATAATAAATAAAAACTCTAAATGAGTGTTTTAGTAGAAATTAATAAAGAAGTTTATACTTTTACGAAAAACAATACAGCAATTGACTATTTCGAGATACTATTACGATAATATCTTTCATTTGTTTCTTAGTGTCCCTGTCTGTCTAAGCTAGTGTTTCAAATTATTATGTTTTAGGAAATTCTTTTATTTTTTTTATTTTACTCTCTATAATTTCAATTCTTTATTTGCTGCAATCACAAATTTACTATCTCTTTTTAATATCATATAATTCAAACCAAGAAGCACACAAATTTAAGATGTCATTTGACTCCTCTTTCAAACGTCCAAATCATAAATGCAACCACTCTAATCATTAATCTTGAAAGTGTGTCTTTTGGGATTTAAGAATGATTAATGAGATAAATTTCAAATTTTAAAACATAAGTTGACACAATATAAAAAACATATTTCAGATAATGGAAAAAGAGGCATATATATATATATATATATATATATATATATATATATAAAATAATAAAAAGAACTAAAAAATAGTCAATCAGTTAGTAGCAAGGGAATATAAGACAACTTGAAAGTGATTTTGCATTTGCATTACATAAGCTAAATAACACATAAGTTGACACAATATAAACAACATATTTCAAATAATAGAAAAAGATGCATATATTAAAAAAGGACTAAATAACAACGAATTAGTTACTAGCAAGGGAACATAAGACATCTTGAAAGTGATTTTGGCATTTTGCATTTGCAATTTCCAAGAATTCTCGATGACTGCCTCAAGTATTGTTGCATTTGCACTCATTCAATGATATCAGGGGCAAAAAGAATCATCGTGTAGAAGAGGTTATTGCTTTCTTTTTCTTTTTCTTTTTTTCTTTTTAGGTGCCAAACACATAGTTAACTGTTCCTAGAAACATAGAAATTTGATTTTGACACTGAGCAGAATGAATTATGATACAAAGCCACATGAAAGGCAAGTGATAGAATTTATTGTAGAAAAAGAAATATGTATAGACTTAGGCAAAACTTCGATGTCCTAATTCAGTGAACAAGATAGGTGAATATCCACCATTCCCTATTCCTTATTTGCGATATATTACATTTGAATATAGAAAGTATTTTACCTGTGTGACTTGCAAATTCCCAACAAGGTGACTCCAAAAACCACCTATTGTTGCGAGTCCCACATCGGGTGGTTAACGAGCTTGGCGCTTGTTTATATAGCTGGGTAGGCCACCCCCTTAATGACCGATTTTTAAGGGGACCTTTCGGATGCCTGGCCGAATTCTAATACCTATTTCCAAACTGCGAGCTCACTCTTCCATCAAATAAAGATATTGGCACATTCATTCCTAGTCCAAAGGGTCCTGACAATAATCATTCAAATAAACAGTGAAAACAATTTAAAATGACTTCATCACCAATATCTTGCAACTCATTACAAAACAGGGTGATTGCAAGAGTTATGTGAAAGCCAAAAGCAAAAACCCATGTAATCGACCTAGGGTGTAGACAAAATCCCTGCATCTTCTTTATTAAGCCTTGAATGCAAAAGAAGAAAATAGACAATCCCAGAAGTAACTATCACTCATATGGCAAGGACATAGTTCAATTTTGAGCGCAACTAATCTAGGAGTTAGTCTTTCAATAACCGCATCGTGCTCTTGTGCATCATACATGTCAAAATGTAAAAGTAGAGTTCATGACGTCAAAATGTTGAAGCCATGGTTCTAAATTGCAGTTGCGGTTTTGCTACGTTCTTTGATGTTGCCAGAAAAATGTGGGAAATGCGGCCGATGTGGTTGCGGTGAGTCGAAAAACTTTTACGTTACAACAGCAATTGCGATTGCGAATTGCAATTTAGATCCATGGTTGAAGCATGTAATGAATGAGCAAAAGAATGCAATTAAATCACGTAACACATGACCATACGAACACTAACACTGTCGATATAATATTATCCAAGTTTCGAAGGCATCATGTAACACACACTATAATTAACCTTCAAGAATGATTTCATCTATTTATAATAACTACAACCAATTTGAAATTTGAAATGTGTACTAATCATTCTGTGATCTGATCCAATTAATGAACCAGAATGAGTGTCTACAAGAAACTCTATGTCTATGGAGAGAAAGCAATTGAAGGAGGTTACTATTTTGTAATCTGCATTGGAACATACCAAAACTTGGATTTGGCACGGACTTTGTTGGTGGCCTAAAGTTTGATGCGGTAGATCTTAAGATGCTCATTGGTTCGATAAGAAGACTCCTTCCCACCATGTTAAAACATAAACTAACTGTTAAAACATAATCACAACAATCTTAAAATCCATGAACTAACTGTCCAAAGTAAATTAAACATTTTACCATTACCTGCCCTCCTTCCCACCACCTTCGCTTCTTCCTCTTTTTCCTCCGTTTGTCCTTCATCTCTCTCCACTTCCCCTCCACTAAAAAATGCATATAGACAATCTATCCAAGAGCCTTCATCCATATGTTGATATAGGGAAATTAGGAAAATAAAGGCAGTTTCTATTTGCTTTCTGTCTCAATTAATTCTATTGAGAGAAATAAGCCTGATGCCTTCCTGTTTCATATCAAATTGGAATTGGACAGAAGATATCATCCTTCACCCCTGTCTAATGGAAGAGTATCTGTAAAGATATTTTTCCAGAGTATCGGTAAAAATATTTTTCCAGAACCAGAACCGCATAAATTGATATGAGACACTATGTTTGTCCGTAAAATACTTTTTTAGGCATCTGTATATTTTTACTGACTAACTTGAAATCCTATATAGAGTAAAAATTCATAGTTCTGAAGAATAAAGATTTATAAAAAAAAAAAAAAAAAAAAAAACAATAAAAATAAAATAGTTCTCACCTAATGACCATTGTCTTCTATGGTAACTTCCACCTAAAACTGTGATCACAATACACAAATCCAAACCCCGCAATATAAACACACGCCTTCGCTCTTTCTTTCTATATTCTTTTTCACTTTTTCTACAATGAGCTCTTTCTCGCTCCTTGCAAAACCTTCTACATCATGAGTCAAATTGGCATCGAGTAATACAAAAAATTATCACATATTCATATCAGAATTAAATACCCCAAAAATTAATTAAAATATTAAGAAATTATTAAGAAAAGAATTACAAAAAATTTGGGGGAAACGGGGTTAAAAAAAAAAAAAAAACTAACTTGATAATCTGGAGAGGCCAAATCCTGCAACTTGCTCTGAATCAATGGCTTTGAAACGTATAAAAATTATTAAAAAAAATCACGAAGCATTTGCGCAAGTGTCCTTCACCAATTTGAAATGCTTTCATTCACTGATCGGGCAAAGACAAACCATCAACAATTAAAGGGGTAATGGTCTTGCCATGGGGACCGCAATCTCTGGGATTAGCAGTGGGCTCCGACGTGCTCAATTCTTTGGAATTTTTGGCTAGTGGTATCAGTTTCTTGGAGGCGGCAACACCATTGTCGGCCTACAAAGAATCAAAACGAATTAAAAAGGTGAATTGAGCGAGATCCATTATTGGAGAACTTTGTTGGAGAATGACAAACACACACATAAGAGAATGAGAAAAAATAGAGCATGGAGGAGCCTTCATGCTTCTGCCTGCGAGGGAGGAAAGAAAAAATTGTATGGGCGAGTGTGTGCAGTTAAGTGTGGTAGTGGGTAAAAACTAATTTAAATAGGGTAGAATGGAGAGAGAAAGGATTCCAAAAAAAGTGGAAACAGAAGAAAGTTAATTATTATATATGTATATTATTAAGGGTATAAGTGTAAAAAAAAAAGTGGAGACCAATTGTAGAAGAATTTCCTTTATATATTGTTATAGATACTAACCCAATCCGTCGATCCCTCCTCAAACCCTTCCTAAACCTCAACTTCTAACAACGACATTGTATCGTGCCGTAACATGCTCACATAATCTTTTCCTACACCTACCACCACTTTCTCTGGTAAACGTGTTTCCTAGCTGCTGTGCCACGTCAGATTTCGATCAACAGTATCCTTCGCCACCATGACGGAGGAGAAACAACATAAGCCAGCTTCGTATTTGATCCCTCAAAGCATGGTGTCGTGCACGACGCTTTACGACATTCTAGGAATCCACGCCACCGCGTCTGTCAAGGAAATCAAGACGACGTACCGCCAACTGGCAAGGGTCTACCACCCGGACGTCGTGTCGATGGGCTGAAAGGAATACTTTGCGGGCGAGTTCATGAAGATTCATGCTACGTACTGCACCCTATTGGACCTCGAAAACGTTACTGACTATGATAGAAGCTTGTTCCGGCCTCAACGACTACTCACAACGACGTCGTCGTGGTTTTCTAGGTACAGTGGTCGACTTCAATGCTTCTTTATTTGGCAGAGGGATAGTTCCCTACTTCGACATAAATCATTGCATCAGTACCGTGCACTAGTCTGAAAGGTGTTTCTTGTGTGGTTAATTGGGGGATGCAAAGGTACATTCAAAGGATATCTAGTAATTCTTCGATCCAGCTAGAGCTGTCAAAGCCAGCAAAAAGGGTTGGGCTAGGCTAAAAAAAAAACAGCCTAAAAGAAACCGGGCCATTTTGGCCCGGCCCGTCTGGCCCGGCAAGCCAATTGGGCCTGGGCGAGGCTGGCCCAATTATATATATATATATATATATATATATATAATAAAAATATATATATACTTAAAAAAATTAAAAAAGAAAGGGCCACACACATTTGTTAAAAGAAAAAAAAAACTAACATGGGTACTTCATTTTGTAAATAAAATCTACTTAAAGATATATTGTTAATGAGATTATTGAGTAACTAAGTTAATTATATATAAATAAAAATATCCATTTATGCTAAAAAGTATGTAAAATTTAATTTTAAATATTTAATATGATTTAAATAATTTAATTTTATATAATTTTTGATAAAAAAATAATAATTAAAATAGATAACAACGTTAATAGGTTTGCAAAAATTTAGGCCAAATTGGCCCAATGGCCCGCATAGGGCTGGGCTAGGCTAAAAAAATAGAAGCCCGGACACAAACAGGCCCGGCCCCGCCTGCTAATGAACAACGGCCCAGCCAGGCCGGGCCGGCTCGCCCCATTTGACAGCTCTAAATCCAGCTACCTTTAGCCCTTCCTACCCTTTCTTCAGTTCTCCGAAGATCACCTTGTTGGCCACCTCGGCCTATAAACTACTTCCCATTATTCGTTATCACCGAATACAATCCTGTACTAACAGACAGTTTTTTTTCCACACAAACTTCTGCACATTCAAGGTTAGAGGTTTGGCTTCAATCCGCTTAATGAAATACTTGATCCCCACCAGTACAAACTTCATTTGGCCCTTGGCAATGGGGAAAGGTCCGAGTATGTCCATTCCCCATGTAGCAAAGGGCTAAGATGAAACAATCAAGTGCAACTCCTCGGACAGCATATGAGATAAATTCTCGAATTTCTGACACTCCTCGCACTTCTTCGAATAATCGACACAATCGACCCCAATGGTTGGCCAATAGTACCCGACCCGGATACTATTAGCAAAATATGTTCTCAAAAACTTTTGGCAAAATATTTCCTAGGTGATTAATCTTCTTTTAGCTTCTTCTTGTTGCCTGGCACATCTCCACCAGTGTTTAGCCTCTCGAGACAGCATAAAGGTAGCATATGTTACCTTATGTGCATTAGTGACTGCCATAGCTGTGAAAATTTTCTTAATCTTTGTGATTTAGTTTTAAGCACCATCTGGATCAAATTTGTCTTTAAATGTTGGCGGGTCATTTTTACGAAAAGCTGCAAGTCCTCAATAATCTGTTGGTTTAGCATCTCGTCCTTGATTCATATTCTCAAGAACAACGGCCATTCTTTCGAGTATTTGTTGTGTCACATATGATCATGGTCTTCCATCCATTGTCTGAAAAAGAAACTCAATGTTTTAGTTCATTGCTTTGAATAAAACCATATGTTAGTTGAGTAAAAGTAATCTACGAAATAGTACACCAGATAGACTCCCAAGAAAGAGAACTAGGTCACAATGGATACTCTTAAGTACCAAGTTTTTCCTAGCCAGAATCTTCCTAAACATACAGTAATCACTTCTACTAAACCCAATAGCTAACATTAGGTTTATTCTTAGCAAAGTTTTCTATTGAGTGCACAGACCACTTTCTGTAACAAGGTTGGACGTCCATAACAGAAAATATAAGGACAAAAAATTCATCTTTCATTCTTATTTTGTCAACAGTAAATGAGAGAACACATACCATCGAGAATGGTCAAGGTCATATCCTAGGCTTTGATAGGAAATAAGTGCTCTAATACCACTAAATGTAACACCCATTCATATTAAATACAATTAGTATTAATTTAATTATTAAGTCTAAGTAAATGAAAATGCGTGTAAATTTTTCTGCTTTTATAATAGAAAAATTCCAAACATAATAGAATTTGAAAATGATAGTAAAAAAGGAAAGATAAGACTATATATATATATATATATATATATATATATATAATAGTCATAATATACAGAAAGTCTAAAAATACATAAAAAAGATCTTATACAGAGCAGTGTCAATCTACCCTATCCCTCATACAAAAAGAAAAATACTATAACATAGGTAGTTAGACCCTGGCCCGTTGAAGTTTTCTCTGACTCGTACTTAGCATCACAGGGCGTTAGTGTTGTCTTCAATAATCACGATCAATCATATATAGAAGAAAATAATTAAGTGAGGTGTTTTGTTCTGAAATCACTTTTACATATATTGTAGGAAGTCTACCATAAAACAAAGATAAAACACAGTTGATAATAGAAAGGAACCTAGGGTTCATTCTAGGTTGTATCAGACTACTCCTGATTAGGTATGGATTCATACTTCCCGTTAATGGATAACAGTTCTCAATCGAACCTGGAAAGTGATTGGGAGTATCTATACCTCATTAACATCATCAATGGTATAATCATCATCATCATTGAGAAAAATAGCAATTAGGATATCCATTTATAGAGGTATACTCTCAAACCAATTTTGGAATACTAAGAAGTTATCAAGGTTATTGAGCTTGGTTAGGCGAATATCTCACCTCAAGGGTGCTATACTGGTCATTGGGACCTTCACCACTCAATGCCTACTCCCAAGACCTCTGCAAAGGGGTCCCTACCTTTTGTTCCTTAGCGTACCAAACTGTAGCTTCCCTAGCAGGGTGTCATGCCACTGCATATCACATGCTTTACATTACTTACTAAACTATCAATTCCTAACTTCTTAAGCAGAGGTTTCCCTGGTCTTATTTAATTTGAGTACCATTACAATGAACATTTATGCCTTGTATTGCAGAAATTACACAATTTTAACAGAGTAACAATTTAGTAATTACGAAAAAATTCAGCAGAATATTAACTTAGTAATTACTAAAATTTTAGCAAAATAACAATGTAGTAATTATAATTTAATTACTAGAATTTTGGCAGAATAACTGTTAAGACAAAGGACGAATTTATGACGTTATTTTATTTTGATAATAACAAACAGTCTCAAAAAGTCTTTTTAAATCAAACGTCTGGTGACTCATTTTGTATTGCCTTTATCGCTATCGTTTGACCGCATGTTATTCATTGTCTTTCTATATCTTTATAGAATCAATAACTAACTTTATTCAGACGATGTTTTAAACGTTTCGTGGTCTACAAGTTTGTAAAAGTGTAAACAACATCGAAAAAAATGAAGTCTACGTACTTACTCTCGAGGAAAGTCAACTTTACGCGTAAAAGAATGAATGTGTGTGCGGATGTTAGTACGGAAAAGCAGATGTGTCCACTACTACAAGGTTGAGTATGAGAAAGGCTAAGATAAACAAACTACTTTATCTTATCAAAGTAACAAGTTGGTGAAAGGCATTAAATGCTGCATTTAATGCTTCAACGACTCTTTTTCAACAGACGAAGGATGTCTCCTACAAGCACTCACAACGGACACTTTCTGGAAAAGCTTATAAATAGAAAAAGAGACCTTAGTCTCAAATGCTGGTCAATTGATAAATCTTGAACTGTTGAAAGGCTCTCAACTTGTAATTTTATATACGCTGCTTATAAACGCTTTCTCTGATCTTCATTGTATATTTGTCTAATAGGACGTTAAACTAAGTGAGATAACTCATGTTTTACCTTTTTCTCTAAGAAATCGGTAGAAGCCTGAAGAGGCTATGATTTAAAGGATACTTGGGTTTTTGCTTGGAGAGACAAGTTAAAGATTACTTGGGTTGAGCCTGAAGAGGCTTGGTCAAAAGAATACTTGTAACTTGATTAAGTTAGTGAGACTTGATTGTCGCCAAGAACTAGACGTAGTCTTTAGGGTGAGACGAACCAGTATAATCTCTTTGTGTTTTTCTAATTATCTTTCTGCATTCGTCTTTCCTTAAATAACATTTTAAAAAATCTTTTGGTTAATCCTTCAGACGAAACATCTTTAACAAGGTTTATGAAAATTTGCAATAACACAATTCAACCCCCTTCTTGTTTTATTCTTGTGTTTTACAATAATAACTAAATAAATACATTTTAATTTTATAAAATTGAGCACAGTAGCAACTTAGTAATTATAATTTAATTTTCTAAATTTAAGCAAAGTAACAACTTAACAATTATAATTTAATAATTTAAATTTGAGTAGGGTAACAACTTAGCAAAAATTAACATTTAACATCAGATAGTATAACAATGATAATAATAAAACTTATGCCTAAACAGAGTTTAGGGGAAAACCTTTCCTACCAACATGCAAAGTGACAATAATTTAGATCCAACTCCACTCCCTTCATTACCTCTAAGGTGGTTAATGAAGAGGATGGAATTGTTAATTGGTGCAAAGCTTATAGGAATAGAACTTTTCCAGTTAATGAAAACTAGTAAAATTTAAGCAAACTAATAAAGTAAGAAAAAAATATTTTTAGAGAAAGAAGCTCTCTAATGTGTTTTGGCTAGACTAGAGTGAGAGGAGGATGTGAGAAATCTGAAATTTTGGATCCTATTTATAGAGAATTGAAGGGACTTAGGTGTCCCCGAAGATGATTTCATCCAATATGTCATAAATCCTATTTTTATTTTATTTTTAATTAATTTAGGGGACAAATATTCCAAATATGTGGTGAATCAGCCCCCCTTAGGTTTGGGACGTGCTATGTCATCAAGCTCCTCAATGTAATTTTTTTTTGTAATTAAATTACTCAGTACCCGATAAAATCACGTAAACTTGAAAATTAGCTTTTAATATCAAAATAATACATTTTAATACAAAACTTATCATATACATTATTTTTTCATCAAAAATAAATTTCTAATAATTAATTTTAATTTTTATTAATTTATTTCGAATTATATATATTTATTTTGTATTTTTAAGCTATAAAATTCATAAAAAATCTATTCTAATTCAATAAATACTAAATTTTTTCCAAAAATCATAAAATTAAATATTTTACCTATAAATAAATTTAAATGACCATTTTCACCATTTCTGGATCTCAAACCAACACTGGTTAGGCTTAAAGACACTAAGGGGCATTTTGGTCATTTTACTTAGAAATTCCAAAAAATTCTAGAAAACTCTCAAAATTATATTTTACTATATATGATATGATTCCTAGCTCGAATCAACTTTTAAATGTCAATTGAATCTTTTTCTCATGTCAGTCCTTAATGTTGAGAAATAAGAACAAAATCGTTATTTTCTAATTTCTTCAAGCTTTGTCTTAAAAAATTATTAAAAATCATGATTAGATAGCTCTTTAAATTTTGAGCACAATGTTAGGAATTAAAATTTTGAAATTCCTTCGTAATTTTTCAGAATTAAATCGTCAAATATTAGAAAAATAGTTAAAAAATTGAAAGAGTCGTTATATTTTTCACTGTTTTCTTTTAAAATAGAATTTTTATAATGAAATATATTTATTATAAAATTTTCAAAATATTTTGAGGTCAAAAAGTCTCTGGTTAGTTCTCGTAGTCAACTAGGAGTATTTTTGTCATTTCACAAAAATTATTTCAATAAATTCCCAAAAAAATTATAAAATTATTATTAATTATTCTAAGCATATTGATGACTTAAAAATAATTTTAAACACTTTTATCTATTTTTTGTCTATTAATTATGTTATCTTGTTTTTTAGGCTCGAAATAGTTATTTTACTGATTTTCAAGCCTTCATTCTCTAAAAATTATTAAAAATCTAAACTAAGTACTACTTTCTAACATGAACATAACCGTAGGGATCAAATTTTTGAGATTCCCATATGATTCTCCAAAAATAAATATAGAATAATTAAGAAATCAATTTAATAGGAAAAAGTAAGGGTGTTATATAATTGGTCCGCTCGACATCAAGGCATTTGAACAGTGGGGTATGAAATCCCTTCTTGTACAATTCTTCCCTTTCTACCACGTAATAACTTGCCTTCCTTCGAACTCTCCTTACCTCGCTTTTATCATCTGGTAACTCCCTGGTTATAACATACTTCTAAATAAGGGACATCCACCTTTCCTTCCTTTTTCCATGGTTATGACTTTATCTTCCACACTCGGCTTTTCCACTATTTTTTGTATGACCGTGCGGTGTGGCCCCATTCGTTTGGTACTTGCCAATTTTGACAATAGATCAGCCCTTTCATTTTCCTCCTTGGGGATATGCTCGACCTTGAAATCTTGGAATGCTTCTGCCAACTTAGTCACCCGATGATAGTATTTCAGCAATTGGGCATCCTATATTTGAAAAGTGTTGGCTACTTGCTTGGCCACCAACTAAGAGTCACTTTTACGTTTTACCCATTCGGCTCGATCTCCCTAGCTAACTTTAGCTCGACAATCAACGCCTCATACTCAACTTGGTTATTGGAAGCTCAATTGGTGGAGTAACTCGACAAGAAAATCTGCTAAGCATTGAGCTTTGATGGGCCTTTTGGCTTCGTATTTAAGTCCAAACTTGGACAATTCTACTGACCATGCGATCATTTGGCCAACCAACTCTAGTTTCCTCAATACATGTTAGATTGGGTGATCAGTCTTCACCACTATCTGGTGACTCTAGAAATACAGTTGAAGTCTTCGGGCCACTGTTACTAAGGCCAAGGTTAGCTTTTCTATTACTTGGTATTAGGTTTCTGCGCCTTGCAAGACATAATTAATGTAGTACACTAGGACCTGCTTTCCTTCTACCTCCTGCACAATAACCGTACTGATAGCATGGTTTGGGACAGCCAAGTACAATAGCAAATCTTGTTCAGGCAAAGACTGAGACAAGATCAAGGGAGATGCCAAAAACGACTTGAACTCCTTGAACACTGACTCGCACTCCTCATCCCATTGAAGGCTTTTGGCTTTTTTAAGAGGTTGAGGAATAGGCATGTTTTTTCGGCCACTCGAGGAAGAAAGCGAGAGAAAGATACAAGTCTTTCGGTCAGTCTCTAGGCCTCGTTCACATCCTAGGGGCTCTTCATCTTGATGACAGCCTGACACTTGTCAGGGTTGGCTTTGATCCCCCTTTGAGTCAATATGAATCCAAAAAACTTCCCACCATGTACTCTAAATACGCATTTCTCGGGGTTCAACCTCATGTTGTAGTGCCTTACTTCATTGAATACCTCTTTTAAGTCTTTAGTGTGCTGACTTGGATCTTCAGACTTAACCACCATGTCATTGACGTACACCTCTAAGTTCTTGCTGAATAGCCCAACAACACCTTGTCCATCAATTGTTGGTAGGTTGCTCCAGCATTTTTCAGGCCGAAGGGCAATACATAGTAACAATAGTTGGAGCCCTTCGTCATGAAGGTGATCTTCTCTTCGTCTAGGGAAAACATAGGTATTTGGTTGTACCTTGAGTAAGCGTCCACAAAGCTCAACAGCTTGTGGCCTGAGGTGCCATCGACTAATCGGTCGAAGCTCGGCAGCAGGTATGCATCCTTTGGGCATGTTTTATTTAGATCAGTATAGTTTGTGCACATCCTCTACTTTCTATTTGCCTTCTTAACCAGCACTACATTAGCCAGCCAAGTGGGGGTATTCTACCTCCCTAATGAACCCAGCTTCCACCAACTTAGCTGTTTCTTTTTCTACCACTTTTCTTCTCTCTTACCCTAACTTTTGCTTCTTTTTTTTACCAACTGTTCGAGCTTCGGGGCATACATCTAGCTTGTATAATGGAAAGCCGGATTGATCCCAGGCATGTTTGCCATTGTCCAAGAAAACAAGTCCAAATTAGCACTTAAGACTTAAGTGTCACAGAGATTAAGTCCAAGTTGGGTGCATTGGTCAGGGAGTGCTCCCAGTTGGAAATTTTGCAAATCCTCGGTGGGTTCAGCCCTCTGTTCTTCTGTTCGGGGGTTGAGCTCGACTAGTTCACTCTAACAGTAATGGTGGAGAGAGCACATGGGTCTTCCATTGTATTTCAATTCTCTTCTCCCTACCTTTAAGCTCTTAACATAACACTCTCGGGTGGTTTTCTGGTTCACCCTCGCTATTATGATTTGACCTATATGTAAGGGGAACTTTATAGCGAGGTGTAGAGTGAAGACTATGGCTCCCAATTGATTCAGGGCCGCCCAATCGATCAAGATATTGTAGGAGGTGTCCACATTCACTAACAAATGCCTCACGGTGATGGTGCAGAAGGCGGTTTCATTGCTGAAGGTGGTGAATAGATTAATGTACCCTCAAGTGCACACCTATTCACCTGTAAACCCAACTAACTACTCCATGTATGATTGTATTAAATTTTGCAGGATTTCTAACTTACTTCTTGAACATGTCCATGTATAGGATATTTGTCGAGCTTCCCTAATCTTCTCATAGAAAAGTTCGCAATATCCACTATAATAACCATCGGGTCGTCTTGCTTAAGATTTGCCCACTTGAAATCTACGTCAGTGAATGTTATTGGGGGGTGTTTCTTGAGGGACTTTCCCACGACATTCACCGATCGGGCTGTCCTTAGATGCCACTTCCTTATAAAGCTGCTAGATCCTCCTCCTGCAAATCCTCCTACAATGCTGTTGATAACCCCTCTCAAATTGGTATTAGCTCTTTCTGGGAGGGATCGAGTTCTATCCTTCATTGTTCCCTGCCAACTGCTCATTAGTTCTGCCACCCCACTGACCTTTTTGTTGGCTCCCCGTCACGACCACCATTCACTCTCTGATCATAGTTCTGGAGATGTCCAACCTAGACCAATTATTTAATTTTATCGTGGAGGGTCCAACACTCCTCTGTCAAATGCCCATAATTCATGTGGTACCATTAATGTTTATTCCAGTCCGTACTTTCCTAGGAGCGGCTCTTTGGTAGCAGTGGCAATAGCTTCGCACTGCAGGCTTACTCCATTATTCAAGCTCAGTTGGTATTTGAGGGGAGTGTAGTGGCTATACTTGGGACTAGAAGGACATCTGTCTGCCTTGTGTTTCTTTCCCTGGCTCAACTACGACTTTTCTCGTTCACCCACTTTCTTTTGTATCCCTACTTGGACTTGGTCATGAAACTCTGGCATTTCTTCCATTTGAATATAGCCCATAGCTCGAGCTCGGAGTTCATCTATGTCGATTGGAGGCTTCTTGCACAGGCTGTTGAAGAAGGGCCCAGGTTTTAATGCCATGATCATCGAGTACAGGGCCACTTCAAGGTTTAAATCCTATATCTTCACTAAGATCCTTGCAAAGTGCTCCATAAAAGCCTTGAGGGGTTCATTGTCCTCCTATCTTAGGTTCACTAGGGCGATCGAAGTGAGGTGGTATAGTCTGCTAGTTGTATATTGTGCTTCAAACCTCGTAATAAGTGTGGCAAAGGAGTCAATCAAGTTCAGCGGTAGCCAAGTATACTAATTTAAATTCATTCCCTTTAGGGTGGTTGGGAAAACACAATAGAAGATAACATTGTCATTAGTGAACAAATTTACCTGGGTGGTGTATACATCAATGCACTCGTCCAGATCAGTCGTCCCATCATATCGGTCAATATTGAGATTCTTCTATCCAAGAGGGAATGGAGTCTCCATGATGCCATCCACGAAGGGGTGCTTGTAGGCCGACCATCCCAACATGAGAGGACGAGATTCAGAGAGCGTCCTCAGCCGTGTATCCATTGGCACCCTCGTTTGTGTCTTAGGTGGCAGTTGGTTTCCGCGTAGGATCACAGCATGTTGTATTCAAATTCCACTGCCACCTCGCAGAGGGTCATATTCTCCTGACTCTCTTTTTCCAACTATTGGTGAATCTCTGCATTCTCCTTTTGAAGTTTATCCAGCTCCTCTTCATTCTTCTTCTGTAAGGTCGTGATCTCTTGGCGCAAAGCCTGGATCAATGGGTGATTCTCCAATGATAGCCCTACGTTGTTGCCCTAGTCTTCCACCATCATATTCTTGGTTCTTACCATCGTAAAAGGTGCTAGTCGAGGGATAGTTTACCTCAGCCCCACGATGGGCACCAAAATGTTCCTGCAAAAATTGGGTCTTCTTATTCTTCAATTCATTGTAGCCTTGAACCATAGACATGAACACTTGTCCTTCCCTTCTTGATCACATTCCTTCGTGCACAATGCTGATCACACCAATGGGGGAGGAGGGGGGTTACTTACAAAGACACTCCAATGCTTAAGTTAGCGATGAGATTATTAGGTCTAGAAAGTGTGCACCTAGGTCACATATGTGGAGAGATATGCCTTACCAAGTTGTCAAATATTCTTGTCTTTATTAGAGGGATACGATGCATAGTTTCCTTCATTACACGCAATTTTTTCAGTTACTTGATTTACGTTGGGTTGAGCTCTACTCGATGGGCCACCTTGGTTAGAGGCTGAGGGGCTACTTGGTTTAATGCCGAAGTGGCGAATTTGGACAGTACAGTGCCCTTACTAACTTGGGTTGGTCCAAAGTGATTTATTTGGATGTGCATTCCTTATTTGGATTCAACTATTGAGAGTTTCATTTTATTTAATTTTAGGAGTCAGAACTAAAGTTGTATTGTTAGGTGTACGAAGTTTATCTGCTAGTTTTGAACCAGATTTCAATAGTGATTCTTACTGCTCTTCTAACTTTAGTTGGAATTAACCTTGGCCTATGTTTTTTATTTTTCACCATCTCTTTGTCCGATATATGAACGAAATTAGAAGGAATAGATGAATAATGGTGACACCCCTGATTCTTGTTACTGGGTGAAAGAGAACTTGCATGGTGGAGAAAGGGAAAGAAAATTAGTGTTCAGAAGGATTAAAATATTTTTAAAACACTAATAAGATTTTTTAAAATTTAAATAATTATAATTTTAAGGCTAAATTGTACTTTTGATCTTCCTATAATTTTCAATCTGTGATTTTGGTCTCTTTTTTTTATTTATTTGTGGACATTTAGTTTCCTAACTTTTAAAATTACACAATTTTGGTCCTGTCTATAGTTAACCATCAATGGTCGAATGTTGACATGGCAATGAAATATATGGTTTAAAAAATGGTAAAGTTCTTAGGTTGCGGGGGGATAGAACCCATGATCTTTTGCGCAAGAAAAAAGTTCTCAACCACTATTGATTACATAAAAAAATAAAATGATTGTAATATTGTACTATTACATGTTTCATGTTGATAAAAATTTCTTTTATATAATATAATAGATGTCAAATAAATATTAAGAAAACATTGATTACATGAACGTCAAGTAATAATGGTAAAAAATATCACATTAATTGATTGGCGGGAAACTATCATACCTGTAACACATTATTAAACTTGGAAAACATGTTAACTCAAAAGAAATAAGTTATTTTCTTGATGGCATGGTTTTATAAATTACTTTGCTATATTTTATTTTTTTCCCCATTGTTGGTTTATAAGCTACCAATGTTGTTTATATCTTTATTTTATCTTATTATTTTTAAATAAAAATAATCACATTTTTAACACACATATTCTTTATAATTGTTAATGAGAAAAGGAAAAAAAATAGAGATATAGATGTATAGTTAAAAAGTATCATCAAGGGCCTCTGTCTTTTTTTCTTTTAATTGATTCTCTTTTTATCTATGTTATCCAAGAAGACGAATAAAATAATTGAAATTTCAACCTTTTTAGTTTTCAGTATATAAAATGTTTGTAATACATTACCATACAATTTATTTATAATGAATTTCTTTTTTATTAGATAAAACATATCTTACCCAAGTTTTTATATACAAATTATTGAATCTATGGTCCTAAAAGAGAAATACATACTGAAAAAGGCTTTGTTTTCAAGGTTGTGTCGTTTATGCTAGTATTTTTTTGTTATTCAAAATCAATTGTCTCATTCATCATGCTTGTTTTGTCTCAATATTGTATGTGCAAACCATGCCCTTGTTGAAAGTAATAACCCTAGCCTTTTATTTATCAATGAATGAAGATTTTCAACTTGACAATCCAACTGGTACAGGTGGAAAAACCAGTAGGATGACGCAATGGTGTTTGGGCTAATAGTTCTAACTTCTGCATACTTGACTAATTGATTAGTTTGTTAGATGAGAGACATGATGCACTTGTCCATATAGGAATTAAGACATATAGATAGGGAGCAGGATTGGGACTTGAAGGATTGGGCTATACTGCTAGCAGCTTCCAAAATAACAAAGCCAAGACGCAAGGTTTTGTTGATTCTTGTTACTTTGTTAGGTTGATTAATTTGTTTTTGTTGAGTTTGGATTGTTGCTTTTGATTTTATTATACACACCAGCTTAATTAAGACATAGTTTGTTGAGTTTTGAATACTTGCTCATTTAGTTAGCACATTGTCATATTCAAACATAAAGGTTGTTCCCTGACATGTAGTATATTGCCAGCATCCATTAAAGGTGTGTAGCAATAGTATATGTGTTTTCTCAGAAGAAGGTTTGGATGGGTGACTAATGCATTTCATCTCATGTCATATTTGCATAGTGTCTTAGTTAGGTTTTGGATGCATTTTTCTTATGCTTTTAGTGTTTTTTCATTGTGTTTTTGTTGATTTTCCCTTTTAGGACTTGTTACGATATTTTCCTTGTTTTCGTTTTAGGTTTGAATGTTTTAGGAAGAATGAGAACATATGGCATCATTGAGAGTGAAATCGAGAGGTCCTTATTGCATCCTATGAGAAGACCACGCCCGAGGTGTGAGCAAGATCACACCCTATGATCAAGAGCTGAAAAAGGAGCCAAATACAAGGCTGCAAGAAGATCATAGGGGGGTGTGCACACCCCTGCCACTTATTTCAGCTATTTTTCTTTTGCTTTTTAATTGGGCTTGAACTTTTCTTGGCCCAAACCTTTAAATACCTCTTTTAGGTTAGGTTTAGGGCTCCAAACCTTTAAGCGTGTGATGCAATAGGATCAAGGATTTGGCATTTCTCCTTCTTAATTCTATTTCTTGGTTTGATGTTCTTTATCTCTTTTTGTGTTTTCTCCATGACTATGTATGAGTAAACACCCTTTTTCTAGGATTAGGGCATAGCCCTTGATTAAATAATAGTTGTTTAATTTATTTACCTTTGTGTCTATTGTGTTCTCCTCTTGATTCTTTTCTTATCTTGCTTTATTATGTGAATTGATTACCCATCCTTTTGAATAACCTTAGGTGTTAGGGAAGAACTAAAAGGTGAACCTAAACATTGGAACCAAAGGAAAGGAACTTAAGTTTTGAACCACGAAAGTAAGTTCAATCCTTTGAGGAACTAATGAATTAACAAAAGACTTAATGAGTTTAATTGAACATAGATACCATGAAAGTAGGGGTTAATTCAATTAGATACATCTTCTTATCTTGAAAGTGAATGAAGATTACCTTAGGTTAATTCACCTTCAAAGAGAATCGATAAGAGAACTTAGGCAAAGAAATTAGGCCATTAAAAAATCATTGCGCAAACTCCCAATCCTGGCCTTAATGTTAAATACTTGGTTTTATTTAAATTTTGAATCTCAACCACCTTCATTCTCAAATATTTTCCTACCTAATCCATTCTTTCTTGTTTAATTTTTATTTGAATTATGATAATTACTAAGTCAAACACGCAGTCCTTGTGGATACAATCTTAGATTTGTATTACTCGATGACAACTATACACTTATGGTTTTCACACACCAAGTTTTTGGCACCGTTGCCAGGTACTGCGTGTCTTGGCTTTGTGATTTATTGCTCTTTAATATAAATTAGACAAAATTTTCTTCCTTAATCTCTTCTTTTTATTTTCCTTTATTTCTCTTTCTTGTTAGGCTTCACCGACTTTATTCTTTTGCAGGTGTTTTCCTCTACGTGTGCTAAAATCCCTCCATCTTAAGGAACCCATTGAAGCAGACCCAGAGATAAATAGGACCTTCCATAGAAAAAGGAGGCAACAAAAACAAAAGTAAAGAGTGATCACAATTCCATAAAGGACAAAGGCTATGACAGATGATTAGGAGACTAGACCACTAAAGGATTATGTGTAACGACCCAACCGTCACTACTAAACAACCCTACTAAACATACACCACATACACCTTATCAGGTGAATAAAATCATATAATATTTGTATATGAGTCATACACATCAACTGAGAGATCCACCTATCTCTCCTAGTACCATACATGCATATCTGTATACCTATCATCATCATGTCATACACAACAATGGGATAACACCAGCCCATATCAAACATATCAAAATATACATCATTGGGGAAGCGGGATACAAAACTCACTCCCTATAGCTGGTCAATCTATACAATCCCATCAAAAGAATAATTATATAGAACAACACTTCTAAAACAACAAGAGTTGTCTCGCAAGCAACTCCACCATCATCTCTAGGCAGCCAGGTCCACTGAAGCCTTGCCGTCTGCTCCCACGCCATAGGACGTGATCATCAAAGGCACATCAGTGCAACAGCAACAATAGGACAACCAACAACAACAAAATCGGACAAGGGTAAGCTTACTAAAACAACGGCAAAGCATATGATGTTGGAAATCATCAACAATTCACAATATTCAACCACAAGTATATGGCACACCATCATATATCCAGAGTTCTCAACATCTACATACAGATGTACATATATAAAGCAGTCATTTGCATGGCAAAGAGTTTTCAATCCAAAACTCCACATCACAACCAATCCGTCACAACTATGTCAATGCATGATGACACGACTCTCGAGAGATTTACAACATATCAGGCGATCAACCAGGTCTCACCCCCTACTGTGGCCTATCTAAGCACCATTCAGGGATTGCCAAACTCTGATCTACGGATAAGCTTAGTGGTTTGTCAGGATAAGTGTATGTGGGTGGTGGCTTACCGCGACACAAGGCCTGCATCACCTTGGCCTCCTGCGGAGTTTCCCATCCAGTCATCCCCGAAGGCCCATCGTCAGCTGCCCCACGCCTTATCTAGCACTAGGTTAGAGGCCCATCTGAGTTCCAACTCTGGTCACCATCCAACTTACGTGCCTACCTACACCACGGCATGAGGTCTATCGTCAGCTACCTCAGCCGCCAATTATGCATGAATGCATGTACTACACACCTCAACCACTCAACCATAACCAATAAATACACAACATATATATGTATATTAATACAACCAGTGGCAAAAAAGTCCATCGTCAGCTACCTCTCATGACCACTCACACCATCAACACCATACTACAACCAATAAACATACAACATATATATGTATATCAACACAACTAGTGGCAAAGAGGTCCATCGTCAGCTACCTTACACAGCCACTCAACATCCATCAACACCATACCAGCCCCAAATTGACCTCAATCATAATCAACAGGTAAGGCCCTATCTAAGCAGCCCACCTCGTGAGAAACAATATCATACATAACAAGCGAAGGTCCTATCTAAGCAACCTTCCACTTCACAACCAATCCAACAATCAACTACAATTACAAAACCAAAACCTTCTTTGAAAACCATTTGGAAGATTAACAAACCTTGAAATTCATAAAATTTCACATTTTGGGATGAAAACTTTAAAAATCTGAAATAGTACAATCAGAATCTGGAATAACAAATTATGTACTGTAGCAACAGATTATGTATTGTAACAAAATGCATTAGATTTTTTTTTTGGAACAGTAGATAATCGATTGTCAAATGCCCATAATCGATTATTTCCGAACCAAATCTAGAAATTTTTTTTTCTGAACAATAGATAATGGATTATCAGATGCCCATAATCGATTATTTTCGAAACCAAATCACAAAACAGTTTCTGAAACTCTAGATAATCGATTATGTGATCCCCATAATCGATTATCTGCGAGGATTTTCGAAAAAACGCAATTCTCTTTGAAGAAAACTCAAATTTTTCAACCAAATAACATAGATTTTCAAATCAATGGTGTTCCAACAACCTCAACCACCTCAACCAAGTTTATACAAATCAAATCATACAATCAATTCAACATTTCATCACAAAATCATCAATTTCTCATCCAAATCTCAAATTTCTCCCCCAAAACCCATTTTCACCCAAATCCAACAAAATGGCAACATCCACAAAGATTCAACCGATCATAAGGCAAGAAATCAGTATACCAACAGTTATTAACACAAAACAACCGATTTGTAAGCTTCCCTTACCTCTAAAAGTTCCTAAATCTGAATTTAGGTTCCTTGAGAATTCGGTGTTCTTGAGCCAAATCTAGCTAGGATCGTTCCTTTCCTTACCACAATCACTATGTCAGGCTTGGAAATCTTCTAACACATTTATCAACTTCAGATTTCTAGAGAGAGATTGAGAGAGAATTGAAGAGAGAGAAAGTGCAGAGAGAGAAAGAAATGAGAGAGTGAAGGGGATTCCTCCCTCCTTTCCTTTATATACCAACCTCTCCGGAGCTCTCACACGAACTTTTGGCCAACTGAGGCCCAAACCTCACCAAGCCACTTCCTTTATCTCAAAACTGGTCTAATTTAACTGTTTTCTCTTAAAAATCCAAAATCATTCTCACAACATATCCAAATTGGCTCAAGCACATATCTCAAACTTCCTAAATTCAAACCATAATTTCAAACCAACAACTCACAACCATCATCACATACAACATACCGTACATAGCAACAATTCATTTATTTCTTTTAAACACCATAATCACATATTAATTTTCACTTTTAGTTATTAAACCACTAAATCATACATTAAGAGAATCATAGCGTTACATTATGCAACTCCAATGATCCTTAGATTGCCAACTAGGATATCTCACCTAGCTATTGGGTCAAATACGATAGCAAAATGGGTCGACCTAAACCTGCCCGCTAAAATATAAGGCTTAAGCTCTAAATTTTGAGCTCAAATTAAATGTAGGCCATTTTAACCTAAACCAATAAAGCTTGTGTCATAATTAGGTTCGAGCCAGGCTAGCCCGATCGAATTTGGGTTACCCACTTTTTTAAAAAATTTTAATGAGAAAAAAATGAGACTAAGAGAAGTTTAGGAGATTAAAATAGTTACTAATGCATTATCTTAAACTTTCATTTGTTTGACATAGAATTTTATATTTGATTTTGACAAAGGCTACTTATAAAATTATATTATATGATTTCAAATTATATTTTATTTTATTTAGTTACATATATTTTAGATGCTAGGAGACTTTTGAAACTTTAATTTGTTTGACATAGGCTACTTACAAAGTTACAATACATGTATTACATTTTGTACTTTTTGAGCTATGTATATTTACAATGGTATAAGACATTTGCAACGCTTACAAATTCATATGTGTAAACAATTAAATATATAACTACTCTTATTGTAACTTTTATAAAATGATAATTGAAATTATCTTACAATATATAAGTGTTTTTTCTATATTAAAAACAATTATAGTGATTGTCATAATATCACATTTCAATCTTTCTTTAAATGTAATAATATAATAAATAATTATCTATTTTTTTATTATACTACAATAAATATGTCAAAAGAATAATTATCACAATGTATTTCAATCTTGAATTTTGAAGAAAAGTAAAAAAAAAACTAAAAAATAAATATAACATAAAAAATGGCAAGCTAGCCCAAAAAGCTTGCAACTCGCATAGGGTTGGGCTCAGGCATTAAATTAGAATATCGAATAAAATTTGAGCCTTTTTAGCTTAGCCCATTACAACTTATGGCCTGTATCAGGCTAGCCCACAATGGGCCGAGTAGTTTGTTTTGCCACCTCTACAGATACAAATTTCATAAACTGCCTTGCTTAATATGCTTAAGCAAAATCAATTAAGCTGATTGCCTTCAAAAGACCCCAATAGCACCTTGAAGGGTTCTTGGAAATATGTGAAACCCAAAATTTCTAAGGAATCACAGTTGATGCACTTTGCCTATGCCTATTTCCCATCATTCTAACCGGTAAGGCTAGGGCATGGATGAGGATTATTCCAAGAGATGTTGTCACTACACAGGAATTATGTGAGAAGGCTTTCCTTGATAAGTACTACCCACCATCGAAGACGAATGATATAAGGAAACAAATTACCAACTTTTGTCAAGGTGATAGCAAGTCCTTTGTTGAAGCTTAGGGAACGCTTTTTAGAATTATTACTAGCATGGTCTTATCATGGACTTGACAAAGGGCTCATAATCCATTTCTTTCATAATGGATTGAATTACTTAAGTAGGATGGCATTACACGCCGCAACAGGTGGAGCATTCATGGATAAACCTCTTAATGAGGGCATAACCATCATTGAATCAATAGTAGCAAATCAACGCCATTGGGTAGGAGAAAAAAGGGAACACCTCATAGAGAGTTGCCCCAAGTAAGTATGAAGTAAATAACATTACTTGCTCATGGCTAAATTTAATGTTTTAAGCCAAAAATTTGATAAATTAGAAAGAGCCAATGTTAATGTAGAGGGTGTCACTAATCTTTTTTGTGAGATTTGTGGTGTTTATTTAGAGCCATACTGCTATAGATTGTCAAGCAAGAATATCTAATGGTCATGAGGAGCAAATGGAAAATGTAGTTGTAACTCATAACTTCTATGACTACTTGCAAAAGGATAAGCTTGACCTTACTTTAATACATATAACCTAGGGTGGAGAAATCATCCTAACTTCTCCTATAGAAACAATCAAGGTCAAGATGGCTAAGGGGGTAGTCGATAATTGAATTTCTAGCTACCCTCAAATTTTAATAAGGGCCTTAATGGTCATGGTTTCCAGCAATATTCGGATCCACAGCAACAATCACTGTCAAAGCTTGAAAACTTGATGGTTGATTTGTGACTAGCTAAACGCAAACAAATGAGGCAGTGAGCAACTTTATCAGAGAGTTGACTGTTAGGATGGAGGATGTGGCACTCTATAATAAAATGTTGGAAAGCCAAATTTCTCAAATGGCGAAATTCATCCCTACCTTAAGCGATGCCCCTAGTAAGTTTCTTAGTAAACCTGAACTAAATCCTATTGAGCATTGAATGTAGTGACCTTAAAAGTAATGGAAAAGTTAGACAATTCTGTCTCTAACCAATAAAATAAGGGAGAAGAGGAGGGAGAAATAAAGGCTGAATCGCCGCTTATGGTTGAAAAAGAAAAAGATAAGGATGTTGTAGAAAAAGAGGAAGTGTCTAAAAAAGTACCCCTCAAAGCCTTATCAACCACCCATCCCATTCCCTTAAAGGTTGGCCTAAGCTAAGTTACACAAATAGTTTGGGAAATTTTTAAAGATGGTTAAACAACTATGTCAATATTTCCTTTGTAGATGCTTTGCAACAGATGCCAACTTATGCGAAGTTTCTCGAGGATATTTGGCTAGCAGGAGAAAAATTGATGAGCATGAAACTACGATCCTTGTCCAAAGTATTTTACCTCGTAAGCTTAAGGATCTAGGTGGTTTTTCCATACCTTGTCTAATTGGTAACACTAGGTTTGAAAAAGCCTTATGTGATTTAGGGGCTAGGGTTAGTCTGATGCCTCTATCAGTTTATGAGAAGCTTAGTATTAGGGAGCTACAACCCACCAATATGTCATTGCAATTGGCGGATTGATCCGTCAAACACCTGGTGGGAATTGTAAAGGGTGTTCTTGTTAAGGTGGGAGATTTATTTATCCCATGTGATTTTGTGGTATTAAAGATGGAAGAGGATGTCAAAATTCCCATTATCCTAAGTAGATCCATCTTAACTATAAGTGATATTAATATAAGTGTAAAGAAGGGTACGCTTTCATTGACTATAGGAGAGAATACCATTGAATTTGATTTGTTTAAGGCTAACAATCTCCCTGCTGTTAAGAATTCTGTGTGTAGGATTGACTCGTTAGACCAAGTGGTGAAAGAAGGGGTAATTGAATGCCCAGCTAAAGATCCATTGGAACTATGCTTAACTAGAGAGCAATCTATTGGGCATCCTATGAAGGATAATCCCAAGGAAACATGCATGCCAAAGGGGGAACCTTACATCCCTCCTCATCGGCGTAAATTAGGGAACCTTAAGGCTTTGAGTAAAAGAGGGAAATCGATCAAGAAGGGGGTGACACTCACCTTTCCTTATCTAGTTGTTGGAACTTGAATTTGATAAGTGTTGAGCTTATGACCTTAAACAAGTGCTTCTTGGGAGGCAACCCAAGCTCACTTTTGTTCTTTCTTTGATTAGCTTTTCTTTATTATTAGATAATAATTTTTCTCTTCATCAAATTGGTTGGTATGTTTAATTTTGTAGGTGTTAAGGATATGAAGCATGAGTGCTTATACCTCTAAAAAAAACTAATCACACCCATGACGAGTGTCGAAGTACACCAGTGAGAGGTTCACGGGGTTGTGACCATGATCACACCCATAAGCAACGTCGTTGGAAAAATTCCTTCGCCTACCAAAAACTTCACAGGGGGTGTGACCATATGGTCATGCTGTAACACCCCTATTTTAGTTTTACAATTATTTTCTAAATGTTTGTGAATAAATTCTTGTAAAGCCCGAGGAAGTGAACAACTGATAAATTAGTCTTAATTTCTTCGCATAAAAAGACTAACATGTGAAAAGATTCAAATGATTGAGAAATGTCATTTTGAGCTTGCAAACATGTCATATATATTAAAATATAATTTAAATTTTTTTTTAGAATTTTTTGAAATTCTTGTGAATAATGACCAAAATATCCTCGATTGTCTGCTAACGTCATAATTAATGTAGGTTTGACATGTAGGAATAATGAAAAGAACATTCTTAGTTCATTTTAGGAGAAAATATTTAATTTTATAATTTTCATAAAATTTTAGATTTTTTTGAGTTAAAATGAATTTAATATGAATTTTTAACTCAAAAATAAAAATTAAATACTTAAAAATTCTAAATAAATAATAAAAAATTAATTTTAAATTCTGAAAAATATTTTTAATCAATAAATAAGGTTCTCACAAAGTTCCAATTAAAAAATTCATAAGTTCAATTTAAAACCAAATTTCTAAAGTTTAAGCGCTTTTTATCAATACCAATTGTTTCAACTACAGAGAAAACAAAATGCAGAGACTTGGGAGAGCAAAGATATGAAACTCCTAGCTTTATACTTTGATGACTCACTTCCTTATTTTTACCACATGCTTAAAAAGAAATTTCAAAAAGAAAATAATAGAGGTCACTTTATGTCAACTTTTTGGTGCAAGCCAACTTACTCTCCTCTATATAAAGAGTAGCTTAGACAACTTCCTCCACCATCCTTCCCTCCCTCTAGCTACTACCAAGATTGGTCTCCCCTTCCTCTAGTTCATTTCAATTTTTTTTTTAACATCAAACCACCATTTTCAACTTCCTCCATCAATCTCCACCTAGAACCACCATCCACCTCCATTAAGAAGGAGCTTTGAACCACCAACCTTCCTCCTCATCACCAACAATCCATGAGGTATAGGGGGAGTGGGGTGTGTTATTTTGTTATTTAGCTTTCATCTCCTTACTTAAGTGTTTTTCTATTTTTGGTGTTGTTTACTTATGTTGCTATTTTCTTGTTAACATTACTTTTAATCACTGTGGTTGCTGCACTATTTTGTTTTTAAGCATTTTATTGTTGATTTAATGTTGCTAATGATGTTGTAATGTTGGTTTATGTTGGTTATCTTGATGTAAAATTTTGGGAACATAGTTTTGGACCCTAATGAGCCACGACAAAGGTTTGACAAAGGGAGAAGCTTGCCAAAAATTTCTCTTTTACTAAGAATAACTTAACATGAGGTTAAAAGGAAATTTTGAACCATGGATTCTTCCTAAATGACTCATGACCTAAGCCTTTCCAAAGAGGACTTGATTTTTTTTTACTAAACAAGGAGAATCAATTTTAGAAGAAGAACTTTAGACTATGGCTATGTTGAAAGATCATGTTTTTCTTTGGTGTGTCAACAAGAAACTTAAAATGTTTTAAGAGGTAGTAAGGAACTTACATAAGTTGTAAGAAAAGTTTTGGCCTTGTTCTTTTCTTTAAGGCTCGCGATTTTACCTCATTAGGAGGACTTGAAGAAACTTTTTTTTTTTTACCAACCATTAAAGAATGACTTAATCCTTGTTACCAAGGCAAAAAATTGGAAGCTTTCTTTATCAAAGTAAGTCTCACATTTTTTTTATCGGTGTTAAAATTGGAAGAAGTTTTTATGACCAAATAATGATAAAATTATAACTTAGATTGGAGAAAATTTTTGAAAGAAAGATTTGATTTTTTTTTAAGAAGCCCACAGTTTTATGGAGCCCTAAAATAGACAACTTGTTAACCATTCTTCTTATTATGAGCCTAAAACAAATGTTCAACCAACATGAGGAGATTTTCAAAGAAAAGACTTAGATGTTAATGTAGTAGGCTTCACGATTTTGATCAAGAAAAAGAAAAAGCATAATTTTTTTTTGGTATTCATCAATAAACCAATAGAGTAAGTAAGGAGAAAAAGTTGAAAAACTAAGGATATTTTGGGGATAGGGCTTTCAGCCCTATGAAAGGAAAAAGGGATGTTTTAAGCAAAATAATTTCTTAACTTGATAGATTAGAGTGAACCAAGCTAGGACTAGTAACATAAATTAGATTAAAAAGAATTTTATTGGGCTTGTTCCACCACTAAGGCCATTCAGCCAGACCAAAATAAAGGGGGAGGAGGGGTAGTGATAAAATTTATTAGGTACTCTTTTGAAATCCATTGATAAAATGAATAAATTTTAGGAATTCAAAAAGTTTACAAACTCCTTAAGCCATCTTAATTTTAGCTTACGTTTACACTTAATTTTTATTTTACAAGATAAAGGTTGAGGAACCCTTAGGCATTAAGATAATCCCTAGAGTTTCAAAGAAATAAAATGAACTAAGTTTTCAATCTTAGTACTTACTCAATCATGTATAATCCTTATTTAAGTACCTAAAAAGTTTACTATTAGGTTAAAATTAACTTTTATTTGGTAAACCCTAAGTAAAATCGATTTTACTAAATAAAATAAACTTAAGTTTTCCTATTATTTACGTATGTTTCTTAGAAGTCTATATTTAAATTATAAATTGTGTAGGTATTTTAATTTTTTATACTATGAGGTAAAGACTAAAACTCTATAATGGCAAGTAGAGATAACAAAATGAAAATGTACTGTTATTCAAAGTTACTGAGACCATAGAAATATCTGAGGAAAGGGTAACTCAGTGATAATTAGTTGAGCAATGAGATGCAAGGGACATGCAGTGGCATGATACCTTGCATGGAAAGCCACAGTTTAGTATGTTGAGGAATAAAAGGTAGGGACCCACTTACGGAGGTCTCCAGGATAAGGTATCAAGTGGTGAAGGTCCCAATGGTCAATTGGGATATTTACTTAACCAAGCTTAATAACTCCGACAACTGCTCAGTATTCTAAGGTGAGTGTGAAAGTATACCTTTGTAGGGACAATGGATATCTTGAGTTATTGCTCTGTTCCTTAGTAATGATGAGGATTGTACCGTATTGATAGTATTAAGAGAGGTATATGTACTTCCAATCACTTTTCAATTTTGTTGAGAACTATTACTCATCAATGGGAAATATGGATACATACAGAGTCAAGGTTAGTCTACTATAACTTAGAGAAAACCCTAGATTTCGCTTGTCTTTATTGTCAGCTGCGACGAAAGAAGTTGGCAAGCAAAAAATTGCACAAAGACATAATACGAAGGTAAAGCCAAGGAACTTCAAGCCCGACAACTTGGTTTGAAGGAAGGTCGAGGAAGCTCGAAAAGAGGTCGGTGAAGGCAAGCTTGCTACCAACTGGGGAAGACCGTTGAAGGTGGTCGAATGACTTGGCAACAAAGCCTATCGCCTAGAGCAGCTTACTGGTGAAGAAATTTAGAGGGCATAGAATGCTTCTCATTTAAAGCTGTATTTTAGTTAATATATGTAACGACGATGTACTCTTTTTCCTACCTTGAACTTTTGTCCCTAAAGAAAAGAAAATATGGGTTTTGGCCGAGGCCGTTTTAACGAGGCATGTTGAGCAGAATAACAATAAAATCTTGTTTGGATAAAATGTTTCAATATTTACTAAGCTCGATAACTTAACAAGTTTCGACCCACTGAAGCCTTTATCAAGCTGACCCACTAAGCTTGATGACTTCAGGTTTCAACCCATTAAAACCTTAACCAAGATAACCCACCGAGCTCGATGACTTAACAGGTTTTGACCTACTAAAACCTTTACTGAGCCAACCCACCGAGCTCGAGCACTTTACAGGTTTTGACCCACTGAAACCTTTATTGAGCCAACCCACCAAGCTCGATGACTTTAGGTTTCGACCCAATGAAACCTTTATCGAGCTAACCTACCAAGCTTAATGACTTAACAGGTTTCGACCCACTGAAACCTTTGCTGAGCTGACCCACCGAGCTCAAGCATGTTGTAGATTTTTGACCCACCAAGCTCGATGACTTCAAGTTTCACCCCACAGAAATCTTTACCAAGCAACCCACCAAGCTCAATGACTTAATAGGTTTTGAGCCATTGAAACCTTTGTCAAGCCAACCTACCGAGCTCGAGCACTTAACTAGTTTCGACCCATTAAAATCTTTGTCGAGTTGACCCACTGAGCTCGAGCACTTTGCAGGTTTTTGACCCACTAAAACCTTTGCGAGCTGACCCACCGAGCACTTTACAAATTTTTGACCCACTGAAAGCTGGCCCAACGAGCTCGAGCATTTTGCAGGTTTCGACCCACTAAACCCTCTGCCAAACAGGCTAAAAGGGTGACAACCCACTGAAGCCATTCCAAACCTGACCTACAAGCTTGATAAATTGCTTTAACAGTCGAATTTCTATATAATTGAAAAGTAACAGCTTGATGAATAAAAAGCTAAAAAGTTGTCATTTACGAAAAAGAATTTTCATTAATCGAATAAGCAGGGGTATAAACATTACACTAGTTGAGTATCCTGAGCCTACAAAAGTCGTATACATCAACATGAAATTGTAAAAATGCACCTAAGTCCTAAGAAGGAAAAATTTGTTGTTGCAACAAGAAGGCAGCCGAAGAAGAGAACATTCAAGAAGTTCAAGCCAAAGAAGAAAATGTTCAAGAAATTCAGTCTACACAGTATCACCATTGTCCCCAACTTGCTCGACGACCCTTTCCCCTTGGACTTCGTCCTCTTCCCGGTCAGAATGTTCGGCCATATCCACTAACACCACTCCCTTGACATCTTTTTCCACATCGAAACCGAAGGCGTCGATACTCGAGAAGAAGAAGGTCAATTGCCGGATCACCTTCTAGAAACCCTTGACACACTCCTCCATGATGGATTCCTTGGCCTTATACAAGTCAGACACAAGGCGCTTGGCTTACTCATTTGCTTTCGTTTGCTTGGATTTGACCGCTAAGAGTTCGGTGTTGAGGCTCCTAACATGGGTCTTCAAAGTGCCAATGGAGTCCTTAGCCTAAACAGCCCGATCCATCAAAGCTTTACTACAAGCTTGGCCTCCTTCAACCTAGTCTCCAAGCTAGCCACCTATTTTCTCACATTTCCAGCCTCTGATAGGAGTGTCTCATTCACCCACGCGACTTCAATAAGACCAGTCTTCCCCTTCTCCAGCTTAGCCTCTAACCTTTTGATCTCAACTTCTTTAGATTCTATTAGCTGGTTGGTGGACTAGGCCTGCTCCATCCCGAAATTTGGCGATCGCCCATGAACAGGCTTGGAACATAGAGAGCTCTTCTAAACCAATTAGGGGACCGGCTACCTAGAGAGCATTTTGATCAGCCTCGGAGAGGGATCTAGGACCCAATAGCCTCTAGTGGTCGATGTCGTGGCCCCATAGTGAATTCAACCCCTTTGAGGTGGCGAAGAAAGGCAGCTGGGTGTTGGGTGATGAAAAAGACCCTCTGTGTAACACTGTGATTTTCTTAATGCATGATTAAGGTTTTTAATAACTAAAAAGTGGAAATTTGATATGTAATCTAGGCAATTCAAAGAGATAAATGAATTGTTGTTATGTACGGTATGTTGTATGTGATGATGGTTGAGTTGTTGGTTTGAATTTAGGAAGTTTGAGATATGTGCTTGAGCCAGTTTGAATATGTTGTTAGAATGATTTTGAATTTTTGAGAAAAAACAGTCAAGTTAGACCAGTTTTGAGATAAAGGAAGTGGCTTGGTGAGGTTTGGGCCTCAGTTGGCCAAAAGTCCATGTGAGAGCTCTAGGGAGCTCAGATATATATAAAGGAAGGGGAGGGATTTCCCCTCATTCCCCCATTCTCTTTCTCTCTCTACACTTTCTCTCTCTTCAATTCTCTCTAGAGATTTGAAGTTGATAAGTGTGTTAGAGGAATTCCAGGCCTGACTTAGTGATTGTGGTAAGAAAAGGAACGATCCTAGTTAGATTTGGCTTAAGAACACCAGATTCTCAAGGAACCTAAATTCAAATTCAGTAACTTTTAGAGGTAAGAGAAGCTTACAAATCGGTTGTTTTGTGTTAATAACTATTGGTATACTGATTTCTTGCCTTATGATTGGTTGAATCTCTTAAGATGTTGCCATTTTGTTGGATATGGGTGAATATGGGTTTTGGGGGAGAAATTTTGAGATTTGGATGAGAAATTGATGATTTTATGATGAAAGGTTGATTTGATTGTATGATTTGGTTTGTATTAACTTGGTTGAGGTGGATTGAGGTTGTTGGAACACCATTGATTTGAAAATCTATGTTATTTGGTTGAAAAGTTTGAGTTTCTTTTGTAAAGAATCGCGTTTTTTTGAAAATCCTCGCAGATAATCAATTATGGGCATCTGATGATCGATTATCTAGAGTTTCAGAAAACTGTTTTTGTGATTTGGTTTCAGAAATAATTGATTATGGGCATCTGATAATCGATTATCTACTGTTTTCTGGATTTGGTTCGGAAATAATCGATTATGGGCATTTGACAATCGATTATCTATTGTTTAAAAAAAAAATTCTGGCTTTGTTTCGGAAATAATCAATTATGGAAGCCCATAATCGATTAGCTCTGCTGAAAAACGAAATTTGATGCATTTTGCTACAATACATAATTTGTTGCTACAGTACATAATCTGTTATTCCATATTTGAATGTACTATTTCAGATTTTTAAAGTTTTCATCCCAAAATGTGAAAATTTATGAATTGCAAGGTTTGTTAATCCTCTAAATGGTTTTCAAAGAAGGTTTTTGGTTTTGTAATTATAGTTGATTGTTGGATTAGTTGTGAAGTGAAAGGTTACTTAGATAAGACCTCCGCTTGTTATGTATGATATTGTTTTTCACGGGGTAGGCTGCTTAGGTACGGCCTTACCTGTTGATTTTGATTGAGGCCGGATGGGGGCCGGTATGGTGTTGATGGTGTGAATGGTCATGGGAGGTAGCTGAGGATGGACCTCTTTGCCACTGGTTGTATTGATATACCTATATATGTTGCATGTTTATTGGTTGTGGTTGAGTGGTTGATGGTGTGAGTGGTCATGGGAGGTAGTTGATGATGGACCTCTTTGTCACTAGTTGTATTGATATACATATATATATGTTGTATGTTTATTGGTTGTGGTTGAGTGGTTGAGGTGTGTAGTACATGCATTCATGCATAGTTGGCGGTTGAGGTAGCTAACAATGGACCTCATGCCATGGTGTGGGTAGGCACATAAGTTGGATGGTGACCAGAGTTGAAACTCAGATGGGCCTCCAACCTAGTGCTGGATAAGACGTGGGGCAGCTGATGATGGGCCTTTGGGGATGAGTGGATGGGCGATTCCGTAGGAGGCCAAGGCGATGCAAGCCTTGTGTCGCGGTAAGCCACCACCCACATACACTTATCCTGACAAACCACTAAGCTTATCCGCAGATCAGAGTTTAGCAATCCCTAAATGGTGCTTAGATAGGCCACAGTAAGGGGTGATACCTGGTTGATCGCCCGATATGTTGTAAATTTCTCGAGAGTCATGTCATTATGCATTGACATAGTTGTGATGGATTGGTTGTGATATGAAGTTCTGGATTGAGAACTCTTTGCCATGTAAATGACTGCTTTATATATGTACATCTATATGTAGATGTTGAGAACTCTGGATATATGATGGTGTGCCATATACTTGTGGTTGAGTATTATGAATTGTTGATAATTTCCAACATCGTATGCTTTGTCGTTGTTTTAGTAAGCTTACCCTTGCTGTGTTTTGTTGTTGTTGGTTGTCTTGTTGTTGCTGTTGCGTTGATGTGCCTACGATGATCACGTCTTATGGCATGGGAGAAGACGGCGAGACTTCAGTGGACCCGGCTGCCTAGAGATGATGGTGGAGTTGCTTGCAAGACAACTCTTTTTGTTTTGGAAGTGTTGTTTTGTATAGTTATTCTTTTGATGGGATTGTATAGATTGACCAGCTATAGGGAGTGAGTTTTGTATCCCGCTTCCCCGATGATGTATATTTTGATATGTTTGATATGGGCAGGTGTTATCCCATTATTGTGTATGACATGATGATGACAGATATACAAATATGCATGTATAGTACTAGAAGAGATAGGTGGATCTCTCAGTTGATGTGTATGACTCATATACAGATATTATATGATTTTATTCACCTAATAAGGTGTATGTGGTGTATGTTTAGTGGGGTTGTTTAGTAGCGACAGTTAGGTTGTTACACTTTGACTCTTTCAGCCTCTAGGTATACTGGGGACACTTTAGGGGAGGGCTGGCAGACTGCACTTCCACTACAGCGGGAGTCATTCAAGGAGGAGTGGTGGTTGCAACCTAAGTAGAAGCTGGAGGAGTTAGAGGTCGAGGGCTAGGTTAACTGGTCGAGTCGACGCTGCCCTAGCTGACAAAAGCAGCGGCTGCCTCGATGAGCTTCGCTTTCTCAACTCATTCAATGCAAAGCTTGGCAAAGTCAAACTTGCCCATGATCACTGTAAAGAAAACAAATAAAAGTTAGGAAACGAAAACACCCTCAAAAAGTCAAACACCTAACCCTCACACTTCATATCTCTTAATGGCTTCCGAGAGTGGAGGAGCTTCAATACAAGTCAGCATGGAAGTTGTCGAGGGAGCTTGTGTAGATCAACCATGTTGGCTTGATCCTTGACCGACATATCTTTGACGGGCCACCCCGATATCTTGTTGGGGGTTTTCATCCAGTAAAACAAAAATCTCAGGTAGCCCTAAGCATCAAAGAAATCTTGCATACCGGTAGAACCCGAGCAATCTAAAAAAAACTCCCTTAAAATCCTTGTAAGAGGAACTGAAAGAAGTGAAAAAGGGAGATCCTGCTAATGCTGGACAAAGACACCCAACACCTTCTCTTCCTCTCCTTGGCCACGTAGTGGTGAAGGAACTTCGGGGCGGTTGGTGTCATATGGAATAGATTATAGAGGAAGCAAAAAGCATACATGGTGGCCCATCCATATACACGAAGCTGAGTACGAGCCACGTTTAAAGCCTACAGCGCCTCGACCTCAAAGCCATCAAATGGCACTATGATCTTGGGTTGGCGGAACAATGTCTTAGAGACATAAGTGTAGTAAGCTTATGCTTATGCCGGCATCGCTGTGACAAAAACATTTTCATCCTGTTCACATGGCTCTGCTACCACCAAATCTTTCTAGACTGAGTGGCAAAGGCTGATGGACTTTAGAAGATCGGCAATGGCGGCCTCAGATTGAAATATGGAGTGAAATAGAAAAAGCGCACAAGAAGGGGGGTTGAATTGTGCGTTTAAAAACTTTTTTGAAACAACTTGATCAGTATGAAAATGTTTTCAAGTGTAGGGATAAAGAGAAGAAGAACACAAAAAGTTTTATACTGGTTCACTCAACCTGAGCTACGTTCAGTCCCTTCACCCAGAAGGTATTCACTAACCAACCTTAGGTTACAAGTATTGTTCGCGACCTCTTCAGGCTTTACAACGCAATCACCATAGATTGCTTAACCCAAGTATTCTTTCACACTAAGTCTCTCCATGCTTTCATAACACAACAAGTGTTTATACAAACGATATTAACTCACGTAGTGAGGATTTGAAAGATTAGGCTCAAAAACGCTCTGAAAAACTTTACACAATTTTTGCTGTCGTCCACTAGATGCTACTTATCAGAATATTGCTAATATCTTTTTATTCTTGTTCTTTTTCTTGATCGTTCATCACAGTCTCTTTTGCTATTTTCACTTCAGTTGTTGTCGCTTCTTCCTTGGTGCATGCATATATATAGTCTTCAGGAAAAAGATCCGTTGTAGAAGACTTTGACTTCGTTATGCAATGAGAAGTGTGCAAACTATCCTTTCAGAGAGGTCAAGTGCGACAGCTTTTAGACTTGCACTAAAATGGAAGATGCAGAACTGTGCTGGCGGTCTATTTTTCTAAACATTCTTCATTCGTCTTAGCAGCTTGATAAGTTAACTTGCTTTATTTGATTTTTGATTTTGCTGTGCTCTTGCACTAGAATGATTCTGATGTTATTTAATGCTTCAAACAATTTGAACGTTAGATCACAAAAGTAGTAATATGTTAGTTTCAAGAAAAACTAGCATAAATAAATTGGACGTTCAAAATAGAACTTAGCCGTTTGAATATTTGTTGTTGGAAACTTGGATCAGATATTTGAATTTGTTCTTCAGACGATCATCTTAAGTTGTTCATTGGACAATGTTCTTTAAGCACGTCTATTGGACAGTCTTCTTTAACACGTCTACTGGACGATCTTTGAAGAGAAGTTTGTATGCTGTAAAGGATTCAATTCTTTGGCAGAAACTTGAACATTAATAAGTTTGTTATCTTCAAAACTTTGAGGGTCTAGACGCTTCTACGTCTTTGGTTCCAACATAGAGAAGTAAGCTCCTACCTCGCCAAAAACCCACCAATACCCAAGTAAAGTGACAGGGGGGAAGGACGCCTCGGGCTACGGCCTTTTTCTATCAATTATGGGTTGATCCGAGGTGGCCTTTTGAGGATTGGTAGTCAACCCAAATTGGGGTAGCTATCTCAGCAGGTCGTTCAACCACAAGCGCATTCAACCGAACCCTAGACTCCACTTGAGGCTGGGGGGCTAGCTCGCCTTGATTGTCTTTCTTCTCCAAAAAGGACGAGTGCACAAAAGACAGGGAGTCTCCCCGCCGCCGTGCGACGGCTCTCCAATGAGTATCGCCTACATTGGAAGCATGGGCCTAAGTTCAGCTTTGGGAGAACCACCACTCTCCCGAATAAAAGCCATTGGGGAAGAAGAAAAAAGAAGGAGGAAAGGGGTGTACCTGAGAAGGTTTAGGAGAAGAAAAAAGGATGGAGACAGCGGTGACTGCAACGGAGGAATTCTTCGACATGGCAAAAGCAGGCAACAAGAAGCAGTAGGGTGAAGGAAGTTAAGGGACTAAAAGGAAGCACGAGGAATGTGCAGTATAATCCTCTTTTCATAGGGGATGCGAGGCTCGATCGCACAAAGGCCAAAACCGCTCGCACCTGTCGAATTTCTACACAACCACCCACATCCAATGGCCTTGATGAAGTGACATTTGGGCTTTTCTAGGCCATCATTGGCCTACCCCGTAGCTGTTGCCACACATTAAATGCACGTGGGAACGTAGGTGGTTCCCAAGGCAAAAAACAACCCTTTGAAGTTTGGCACTTTGGTTTCTAAGGAGTTAAAGTGGTAGAAGCAGAAAAAACGCAACTCTTGAGTCATCAAAATAGGACGAATTACATGCGGACCGAATCGTTGACCTAGAGGCTAACCACACTTTCACCCTACCTTGCTAGGCAACCAGAGCATTTGAGCAATACTTAGCACGACCGGACGAACCAGGAAGCTTCTCCACGCGTGTTGAAGCTTGGGGGCTTGTGTACCATTTGGATTTGCCACTTTGACATTAGATCAATTAGCCCTTGGCCTTCGACCGAGGTGGCCCACCGAGTAGAGCTCGGCCTAATGTAAATCAGGTAACTGGGAAACTTACGTGTAATGAGGGAAACTATGCATCGTATCCCTGTAATAAAGACGAGAATATCTGGCAACTTGGTAAAGCATATCTCTCCATATATGTGACCCAGGTGCATACCTTCTAGACCCAATGGCTCATTATCTCAGAAAAACACTGCATAACCCTAATCTCCTCGCTGACTTGAGCGTCGAAGTGTTTTTGCAGGTACCCCTTATTGGTGTGATCAGCATTGTGCAAGAAGGAACATGATTGAGACGGGAAAGACAAGCATTTGTATTAACGGTTCAAGGCTGCAATGAATCGAAGAAGAGGAAGACCTATCTTTTTGCAAGAACAGGATCTTTACTAACTTAAAAGCCACCAAAAACAACTCATTTCCATAATATAACATAACAATTTAAATCAAGTTCTACAAAGTATGTAACCATCACTTGAAATTAAAAAAAAAAAAACTATTCAAATTCGTTCTTGTTATGTTATTTCTCGTTGAAGCATTTAGACAAACATATAGAGGACAATATAAAAATATATTCATACTCACAAGTAGTTGTGACGGAGAACTTACTACATCGTATCCACCAAGGCTTGTTCCTAAAGGTATAAAACGAGAATCCATTGATAGAGGTAGGTGATAGAGAACTCATAAACGTTATATTATAAAAAGGAGATAGATGAACTCATCAAAAGCAGTGCAAAATTCAAACAAGATGAGACATAGGTTTAATTGATGAATGATATGATTCTTACTACCAAGTGAAAGAGAATTCGCACAATAAAGATAAAACTGAAAAGAGAAAAGAAATTAGGGTTCATAAAGTATTTTTAAAACAATAGTCAAATTTCTTAAATTGAAATATTATAATTTTAAATTTAAAAGGAAAAACATTTTAATTAATTAGAGACTAAATTGAAAAAAGAAAAAAATACTACATAACCAAATAAATAACATGGCAGTAAATTACATAATTATTAATCTAAAAAATAACCATTCCAAAACCCCTATAATTTATAAGAGTACTAAAGAATTTCACTAGAAATCAAACATGAACTGACAACATTGCCTATCCAAACATAACATAATCGCAAGATATTATTAAATAATTTTCGATCATTATAATCCTTATTAATCTTCACTTTTTGTCTTTCATTATAAAATTTAAATATATATTATATAAATATTAATTGAGATTTGAGACCTTAAATATATTGTAAATTACTTAATAATTTCTCGCGTAGTCATAGTTATACTGGGACTCACACCTCCTTTTTATCCTCTCTCTATATATTAACCCTATCTAGAGAAGACCTAGGTCCAAACTCTTTCTACTTCTTTTTTTTCTCCATCATTTGTTTTCTTTTTTATTTTCTTTGTGTGCTTCTATTTTTAATTTTCTTTGTTGTAGAGGTAGGAAAAGATCTGTTTTCATCCAAAGATCCCTCAAGTTCTTCCTAAGCCTCAACTTCTAACAATGACGAGTTGTATCGTGCCTTAACATGTTCATAACATCTTTCCATACACCCACCACCAACCACCACTTTTTCCGATAAAAGCTTTTCCTCGCCACTGAACCACGTCAGACTCTGGTCAATAGTGTCCTTCGCCACCACGACGGAGGAGTAACTACACAGGCCAGCTTCGTATCTAAGCCTTTACAGTATAACTTTGTGCACCACGTTGTACGATATTCTGGGAATCCATGCCATCGCGTCTGGCGAGGAAATCAAGGCGGCGTACAGGTGACTGGTGAAGGTTTGCCACCTGAACATGGTGCCGATGGACTGAAAGGAATCGTCTGTGGTCGAGTTCATGAAGATCCATGCTGCTTATTGCACCCTATCAGACCCTGAGAAGTGTGTCAGTTTCGGGCCTTAACGACTGCTCACAACGACGTCGTCGTAGTTTTCTGGGTACAGTGGTCGGAACCAGGAAACAGACCGGTGTTGGTAACGAGTTGACTCGTCCAAGTGAGACCACACTGCAATGAATTGAGTTGAACGCTTGAACAAGATGCTTCTGAATTGGATTTTATGCGTAAATATTGAATCACTTTTTTGGTAGATATTTTTTTTCGGGGTACATAGTTATTGAATCGCCTTCAAGTGTTGCAAATTATAAATGGTAAAGATAGCTAGTGAAAAAATTAAAAGATTTAATGTTAATATTTTAAAAAAATTAAAAAGTCATTTATTTATATTTTTTTATTTTTAAAAGTGTCATACGACTGATTGATCAAAGTGGGTCAATTTTACAAATTATTTATTAAAATAGAATTGTTTTGAAACATATTACCAAAGTGAGGTGGTCAACGCTGGAAAACGCTAGTCAAACTAGCATTTGTCATTCCACGTCAGCATTTTTATTTTATTTTTTTCATTTAATTGCGGAAAAGGTTAGGTGGCTACATGTGGGATACTCTAGTAGCAGTATCGTTTTCAGAAAATGCTATTGTCACTCGGGTATTCCACGTGATAGCCACCTGTCATATAGTTGACAGTGTTGGTGGACACGTGTGTAACATGCTAGTCCTACTAACGTTTTTTCTTTTTTAAAACTGAAAAAATGTGACACGTGTAGAATATGCTAGTACTACTAGAGTTTTCGCTTTTTAAGTTATTTTTAAAAAAACGGAGAAGAACACAAGTTTTTAAATTTGTATTTATTTTTTTTAAAATTTGGAAAAGTACTAGCGTTTTTCATATATATTTTTTAAAACGGAGAAGAACACAAGTTTTTAAATTTGTATTTTTTTTTTAATTTGGAAAACGCTATTTGTAATAGTGTTAACACTTTTTATATTATTTTAAAAAAATGAATACTCTTGTTGTTAAATTTTTATTTATTTTTTTAATTTAATAGTAAGAATATATTGGTATGAAATTATGAATTTCTTCCAGACGTCGAAAACGTCATTTATATAAGGAAAACTATACTTTGACACCCCTATTTTAAAAACACCCATCAGACACCCCATTTAAAATTAATTTTTTTGCTGAGTCATTTAGTGACTCTTACATGGAAGGTAAAAAAATAATAATTAAAGACTAGTTAAAAAATAACACAGGCCATGGGGAAATAGCAGGCGGGACAGTAAAAAGAAGATGGGAGGGAACTAGAAAATTGGAAGGAAATAGAAGGAAGAAGAGGGCAAGAAACGGGAAAATTGGAAGGAGATAGAAGCTACTGGGAGGGAAAGTGAGCCTGAAGAAAGTTGGAACAGGGAAGCAAAAAGAGATGCTAGCAGGGAAGGAGAAGAAACTGTCATTGAAGAAGAAAGAGGATTGGAAAGAGTAGAGTTGCCTTAGAGGAAAGGACAATAACAAAGAGGAGCACCAAAAAGGAGACTTCCTCCTGCTGCAACCAGCATGAACCATTGACGATTACGTACGTGCATTTCATTTACTTAGGAATGGCTGTTTATTATTCATTATAATTCCTAAGAACTTGTCTTATTGCTGCTGTTCAATGTGGGGCGTGGAAAAATATTGTGTTCATATGAACTGCTTGTTTGATGGATTGTTTTGTGCTGGAAAGGCGCGTGTTACAGGGTAATACAAACTGGGTTAATTATGTTATTGGGAGTGGTTAATTCTATTTAGTAAAAGGTTAATAAATTGTATCTGATATCAGATGCTTATAAAGAGTTGTGTTTAGCAGTATGCAACAGATACTGCAATGAATAATTTTTTTCCTCCAAATGTTGTCAAATACGTCATTAATGTATGTGTGTTACTTAATTCATGCCCAACATAAATAGTATATTTGATGACTTGAATTGGTTAATAAAGATGTTTGTTGTTTTTGAAAGATTTTATTTGAAGATATCCATTAAAGACATGTTATATGTGATTGTTGTGCTTATTCACAGATATTAAATAATTGTAATTAAAGTATGAATTACGAAGGTGGTGATTGCGGAACCAAATGACAACAAACGAAATGATGGGGGTATGATTCGTCAAAACTTAGAAAGGTGAATATTGTTTAAACATTTTATTGTACATGTTAGATTTTGACTATTTTGTAAATGATTGTTGTATTTGTTGATAAGCAATTTTCAGGTGCGTCTGAGGCATGAATGTAAGACAAGGTGGCTTGCCAAAGTTAATAAGAATTTGACAAATGTGCAAAAATCTCGAATTAAGGCGACACCATTTAAATGGTTAATGTGCTTGGGAGAAAGAATGAAAATATCAGGCACATTGCTTACTGAATTAGCTACTAGGTGGGTTGAGAAAGGTGGGGGTTTTAGAATAAAAAGTAAGATAATAACTTTTACACCTTTAGATGTATGTTTAGCCTTGGGACTTTGCATAGTAGGTGAAGATGTGAAGTTCGATGAAGACCTTGATTGTCACACTAGAAGATTGTTTGAGGGCAAAGAAGTTACTATCAAAATGGTATTTGAATATCTTGTACACCTTGACAGCGATGATGATGTTGAGGATTTTTGTAGACTCTATATACTTCTCGGGTTGGCAGAGTTCTATTTCCCCAAGACAACTCCTATTGTGCATGGTTGGTTGTTTAAGCTTTTAGATGACTTACATTCTCTTGGGAAATATAATTGGGGTGTTGCTATATATGAATATTTGGTTAATAGCTTATGTCGAGCATCTTTTTCCTTGTATAAGGAAAAGAATTCTTTCCAGTCGCATATTACAAGATGTGCAGTTGTGTTGCAGGTATGTCATTTATTATCGGTTATATTTTGTCAATGAAAGTTCCATAATTTGTAAAGGTTGTAAATATTCTATTTTAGGAAAGTTTGAAACTATGATTTTTCTTCATATGAATGTAGATTTGGGCTATGGAGCATGTGTTGGTATGCCTTAGAAGAACATTGAAATTCATAAGTTCTTTTCCACGATTTAAAAAGTGGCAAGATGTTTCTATAGGAGACAAAAAAATATCAAATTCATTTCATGAAAATGCGGTAAGTGTAAGGAAATAAATATATTGTTACTAATCTAATGATGCACTTGTCCCTTTATTAACATATATTTTGAAAATGAATTTTTATATATTATCATATTGTGATATCTTTGACAGATTATTGAGGAGTTAAGTGTCACAAATGAAGACTTAGCACATGATTTTAGTCAGGGAGGCATTAGAAGAGGCGCCAAATGGATTTCAGCGTTGGAAAAATATTGTACTTGATAAGTATAACTTAATTAGTGAGAATTAAATGCTACTTCTAAAGAATGAAGAACTTGAACGAAGGATAGCACGTGTTGAGGAAGAAGTCTGAGCAATAAAGGAATTATTATGTCATTCAACAATGTCAATGTCATTGGTTACACCTTCTGCCTCAAGTTGTCAACATTGCGTATGGTCTGTAAACATTACTGAAATTAAGCATTTGCAAGTGGATAATGAAATAGATGAACATTTGGACCTTCATAGTGATCTTCAGCATGTAGTCAATTTTGAAGCATCTAGCATATACACCCGACTTAAAGATCATCCAAGAAAGCGTGTTGGAAGTGTAATAACACGAACACCATGGATGACGTATTGTAGGAAAAAGAAGAAGAGCCAAGTAGTTTGACAATAGACTTTGATTGTGGAATGAAGTTCATCCTTTTGTAATTTGGGTCCAAGTTTATATAACCTTGTGTATATGTACAACTTGGAAAGAATTCCTTTCTCCAAACACTTTTATTATATAAAGATGTTTTGCTAGTCATTCTTTTTTGTTTGTTGAGCTCTGTACTAGTGTCTACTAATTGTATGTACAACATTGTAAATATTACAGATTAAGTTCATATTTTAATTCACCGAACAATGTATACCTTGTATTTTTTTGTTTTTAAATGTCATATATATTGAGTACTTACAATGACTTATGAGTTAGAGTTTGTTGTAGTGTGTACCATTCGTTATGATTCATTAAGCAAAATGCAAAATGCATAATACCCTGCACCTTCAATAATGTTATCAGTTTAGAGCAACACCTATGAGAGGAATGGTATTTAATAATCAGTAGAGTAAAATGTTTTGAATGCAACCAACAACATATTTTGTAGAAAATTAAATGATGCCATACATACATATTCATTAAGAAGATACAATTTTTATTCCATTTTTCAACTCAGTTGTCCTCATCGGATAAGTCTCTGTCTGTGGAATATTGTGGGAGGTGCTCTATATTTTGCAATTCCACCTCTGAAGGAATAGTTCATGTTTGTGCATAATGTGTATTACATGTATTGTATACAACTTCGTACCTGTTAATTCTTATCTACATCTGGTTGTTCTTGTGTCGTATCATATTAACAGCCCTTTCTAATGATTCATCACTGTCTTGATCAACTTCAACAGATCTTTGCTTTGGCCTTTTGATGTCAAGTTGTCTCAACTGTTGTTTTAGCCTTGTAGCCTCATTGATGCAGTATGCCCACTCTCTACGATACTCATTCATATTTGATACTGAGTACCTATCTTGGGGACACAAAGTGTAGTGAAACCTATCTCGCTCTAATGCCCACACTTGGCCCATACATTCCAACATTTTACTTGGGCTGTATCTTGTTCTAATCACCTTTGACCTATACGAAAACTCCCAGTATTCAATGTCATCCATTTGATGAATGAGGTAGAATTTTGGTTCACAAATATCTAGTCTTACACATTGTATTTATAAAGGCATACACACATGTAACTGGTACATTGGTCATAAATGGTCTAGCATTGCTGGAATAGTATCAGATAAATAAAGTTAACCACCCATGGTTCCATATTAACCACATAACCACTTGTGCTTAACCATCATATTCTATTTTCCGTAAAATTTGGATTTTTAGTTTTAGTTAATCAAGCAATTTTGCAGTTGTATCTGTGAAAGGAAATATTTAGAATAATGGTCTCACATGTTTGGACATAGAGTTTACCCATTACTGCAAACTTTTATAGGCTTAAAACAAGCAAGTCCCTAAAGCAGTCTTAACATTGCACGGAAGGTATGAAAAATAAAACTATATAACCACCTGTCATTCATAGTTAACCACTTTTCAATTCATACTTAACCACAGTATACTGTTTCTGATAAAACCTATATTTTATTGAAAACCTCAATCTCAATTGAATTGACAAAGTGTTAAGTCATTGTTTTCTACATTAGACCCATGTTTGTGACGTTAAGGAATCAACGTTTGCATGTAATATCAACCTAATCTCTTTTAAATCAAATAAGACAATTTTTAACACTATTTATATGCGTCATTAACCAACTAACATTTTTCACGTGCTTGCTGCAAAACAATCACCTCTATTAGGTCACATGTTAAGACAGACCTTATCATCACCACAACCAACTTTTCCAGCCTCAAACAATGAACCCCCCCCCCCCCCCCCCCCACTCTGCTATGACATTACATGAACAATACAAAAAATTAACAAAATAACCACCTATGATTCATAGTTAACCAATTTTCAATTCTTAAATAACCAAATTGTACAATTTTTTTTTCAAATTTGTATTTTATAAGAAACCTTAGTCTCAATTGAACTCACAGAGTGTTAACTCATTGTTTTCTACATTGGACTCATCTTTATACGTTAAGGAATCAACGTTTGCATGTAATGACAACCTGATATTTTTTTAACCAAATAAGACAAATTATTAACACTATTTATATATGTCGTTAACCTTGTACCATTTCCCACGTGTTTGGTGGAGGAGACAATCACCTTTATTAGGTCACATGTTAAGACAGACCTTGTCATGACTAGAGCCAACTTTTACAGGCCTCAGACAATGAACCCCTCTATTGGTGTGACATTACACGAACAGTATCAATAATTTAACAAAATAACCATATCGAATGCTCAATTAACCATTTATCAATTCTTAACTAACCACAATGTACTGTTTCTTATAAAACCTATATTTTAATGAAAACATCAATCTCAACTGAATTGATAAAGTGTTAAGTCATTGTTTTCTACATTAGACCTATCTTTTTGACGTTGAGGAATCAACGTTTGCAGCTAATATCAACCTCATATGTTTTTAACCAAATACAACGAACAATTGACACTATTTATATGCGTCGTTAACCATTTAACATTTCTGACGTGTTTGTTGTAGGAGACAGTCACCTCTATTAAGTCATATGTTAAGACAAACCTTCTCATAACTAGAGCCAACTTTTACAGGCCTCAAACAATGAAGCCCGTACTGGTGTGACTTTAACAGTATCAATACAATAACAAAATGACCAACAATGAAGCAAAATTAACCATTTTTGAATTCTCAATTAACCACAGTGCATTGCTTTTTATCAAATCTATATTTTATTAGAAACCTCTGTCTCAATTGAGCTGATAGAATGTTAACTCTTTGTCTTCTACACTGTACTCATCTTTGTGACATCAAGGAATCAACGTTTGCAGCTAATATCAACCTATTATGTTTTTAACCAAATAAGACCAACAATTGACACTATTTATATTCGTCGTTAACCATATAATATTCTTGACGTGTTTGTTGTAGGAGACAGCCACCTCTATTGAGTCACATGTTAAGACAGACCTTCTCATGACTAGAGCCAACTTTTACAGGCCTCAGACAATGAAGCTCGTACTGGTGTGACTTTACACGAACAGTATCAATACATTAACAAAATAACCATATCTAATGCTCAATTAACCATTTATCAATTATTAACTAACCACAGTGTACTATTTATGATAAAACCTATTTTAATGAAAACGTCATTATCAATTGAATTCATAAGTGTTAAGTCATTGCTTTCTACATTAGACCCATCTTTGTGACGTTAAGGAATCAACGTTTGCAGCTAATATCAACCTATTTTGTTTTTAACCAAATAAGACCAACAATTGACACTATTTATATGTGTCGTTAACCAACTAATATTTTTCACGTGTTTGCTGCAGCAGACAGTCACCTCTATTAGGTAACATGTTAACACAAACCTTGTCATGACTACTTGACTAGAGCCAACACTTTTACAAGCCTCAGACAACAAGCCCCCTACTGGTGTGACGTTACACGAACAGTATCAATAGAATAACAAAATAACCACCAATTAGGCAAAATTAACCATTTTTCAATTCTCAATTAACCACACTGTACAAAATTCTGATGACATATGGCAGTCGAACCCTCTGAATCAATTGAACCAAGTCTTAAGAAATTGTGATCATCACACAATGTTACCTGACAATGCATGAACAGTGTCATTACAATAAAGTTCACCATCACCACTATAAATTTGTGAAAAGTTCCAGTGTCACTTAACCATATTATTTAACATTTTTGATAACATCTGAGACTTTGTTAAGACTCTTATTTCAATTTCAGTGTGGTCTATAAAACCCATTTTTCCACTCCTTTCATTATGTGTGCAGGACCACCACAGTTTTTGTAAGGTGACTTTGCACGAAATGGAAGAATATCGATATCTACTTTTGGAATTAGACTGGTGTTATGAGAATCAACCAAATAGGCTTGCAGCAAAGAAGGCAATTAGAAAGGAATGGCGACTACAAATGCAAGAGTCAGCCGATCTACAAAGAGATTTACATGAGTTAGAGGCACCTATTCCAGAGTTGAGGGTGGTTCACATGTGGCAACAGGTACACCCGCCATTTACAATAATGGAAGAGTCATTACTACGAATTAGAGTGGAGAACAACATCATGGCGATAAGGAGGAGAAGATACGGAATGCTGAGAGTTTGCAAAACATTCCTAGCGGCAAATAGACAACATCTATCTTCAGTTGAAGAGGAAATAATCTTATGCACGGAAGAGTATTTGTCAAATTCTGATGAAGAGTAAGCACATACAATACTCTGTTAAGCTGTAATAGAAGTGCAAATTATCATTAAAAAGACCATACTCAGTTGGGATCATGTCTGTTAATGTTTCGTTTGGTAATTTGTGTTTACAGTTTGTTGTCTTCAATATTTGTCACCTTTGTCCAGCCAATATTAGAAGTTGTGACGATGTACGTGTTTAAGTTATATTTACCATGCAAGATGCTTTATTTTATTTCTTATAACCGTTACCATGTTCATTGAACCATTTGCGAACACCCATGGCAAGTTCATATAGCAACATACTTTAACCACATCCCCAAATATATACAACTTTTGGTATTCATTAAATAGGATGACTTGGAAAATAAATTTTGTCAAACATATGCTTTACGGCATCTAACGACCAATATAAAAATGACATCAGGTGTGAAATACCATAGAGATCAGAATCTTTTAAAGTAATAAATGTGTATCATTTCCATCATCCACTAATATATCCAAACAAGCCACCATGAAATAATTACATGTATCCAAAAATTTACAAAATATCACATATAATGTGTATGAGTTGCTTCATATGAATGCGATGTCATCATCTAACATTACTATTTTTCAACCATGGCTTCCTGTACTATGTAAAATTCATTTACATGTTTACCATAAACAACCAACATTATACATTAACCCATTGCTTCTCCTTTTGGGAATACTCCAAGGCCAACCAAAAATTGAGCATTAGCATCGCCAAAAGTCTTGTAATATATATACAGGTAATGCATATTCAGGAGGTACCATTGACTGTAATCCTGTTCAAAAAATATATAAACTGAGCAAAATTCAATGTTTTATATATATATTTACACTCTCATCCTGCAATTCAAATAACATTTTGTTAGTAACAAAGCAAAGAATAGACATCTTTATGATGTATTTGGCTAAACAATATCACTATGCTAATGTGTAAAATGTACAAAGTTTGCAAACCCATTTCCTGAACTTGTCATTTGTGCAGCATTAACACTGTGGTCAATTGTTGTAAGTAAGGAGACAAAACCAGTGCTATTGACCTTTGGTAGCTGCGTAGGCCAACAGTTAATTGATTTTTTATAGTCCTTTTGCTGGCACTTACAGCTGTCAACTGTTGTAGAAAATATAACAAATAAGATTGACTATTTGCTCATAACTATATAAATATTATACATTTTATTTGGTACACTTAAAATTGACAACAGCGTACATTGTCCAACAAATAAATGCATGAGCAACGATTACAAATGAAAATAAAAATTATGGTTCAAACACACCAAGGTGCTGGGTTCATGACATGCATCATTGTTCCTGATCTCTACAGAGGATTGTATATGGAAGGTTGTCTGGAATAGATCATTAGAGGTCTGAATAACATTTTCCTGTGACACAGTAAACTAAGCACATTAATTTTGAAGCAGAGAATATTTGTCACTGGTTCACCTTTGTCTTATGCTTACAGTAACATGGTCGATGATAAAATATTAATCTTTTGCTTTCACATTACGTAAAGCACATGTGGGCACTAAGGTATATACGTAAATACAATATGTAAAGAGAGGAAATTGAAACTGACCTCAGCTGTCTGCACAAGGACCTTCATTTTCTTATGAACCTTCCTTCTTTTAACATTTTTCTCAGTTGATGACATCTTTTGATGCGTACGTGGCCGTCCTTTTCGTGCAACATGAATTGGGCTATGAATAAGGAGTCTATTAGGACCGTCATCACCATCTTTTTTATTTCTACTTTCATCATCGTTTTCACCATGTTCTGTCATGCTCTCATGCGTGAAGTGTGGAAGTCGTTGGAGCCTCTCCTGAACTAAATTCATGGTTTGGTTCAACAAGTTCGTCTTCTTTGTTGATTCAGTTGCTTCTTCTGCAATTTCATAAAATCTGTGGCACAATTCATCAAACCTTTGATTTCGCAGCTGCATTATCTTCACATCATAACTTGTTTTCATGTACACATATTTTCTCTTGACATTTTTGCTCCATCTATCCAAAATGAATTTAGACGGAACATTTTTCACTCTTTCCTAAGCAAGCACTAGTAATGAATGTCGGCACATAATGCCGTTGAACTCAAATAATAAACAACTACACTTTACATCATGATCATCACGATTGAACCTTACAAGGAAATAAGTTTCCTTCGGCTTCCCACCAATAATGCTCTCTTCCATAACATGATAACAACATCCACCTCCATCACAATTTACATTGATAACACAACAGTTGATTTTTGCTCGAAATTCAGCTTGAACTTCATTAAATTTCTCATGAGTGTATTCAACTTGGAATTACCTTTCGATCATGGATTGTGATCCACAAGGGATATTTGTGTTTAACGATCGAAAGTCAGCCTCATATTCCTTCTCAGCCTTGTCTTGAAGAGCATTGTCATATTGCTTCACAAATTGTTGTAAAGTAGTTGTTGGAGTTATATACCCATCAAAGAATGCATTTATACTCTCGCTACGCTGCGTCGTGGACATTCCACCCCAGAAATCATTCTTGAGAAAGCAAGGAACCCATTTTTTTCGTTCTATGAACAGACTATTCAACCAATCATTCCTAGTCAACTCAAATTTTTGGATGAATGAACTCCAACTATCATTGAACTCATCCATGGATGATGACTCATACACTACATTTTTTAGTGCATGTTTTATGTTTTTGTATTCAACATACCCTTTCAACTTTTCAGGTATTTTTTTCATTATATGCCATAGACACCACCTGTGACGAGTTTCAAGAAAGACAACCTCAATTGTATTTTGAATCGCCTTACATTGGTCAGTGACAATACCTTGTGGGGCCCTTGATGACATATAGCGGAGCCATGATTGGAATAACCATATAAACGACTCAGTGTCTTCGACAAATAAGAAATCACGTCCCAACAAAATGGATTGGCCATGATGATTTATACCAACAAAAGGGCCAAATGGCATGTCATATTTATTAGTCAAATAAGTGGTGCCGAATGATACAATATCTCCAAAGTACTCACATGCAGCCTTACTTCTAGCATCAGCCCAAAAAACATTCTTCACGTGGAAGTCATCATCTAAGTCAATTTCATAAAAAAAAACTCCTTATTACATTCTCTCATGCGTGCAAAATATGTTAAAAGTGCCTTTCCATCACCCCCACCCCCCCTTTCCTAGTGCATGTCTTTCTCTAGCCACAAAATTTCGAACATCTTGCTCAACAAAAGGAAGATTTTCATAACCTCCTGCATCACAACAAGGGAACGATAACTCTTGCTCAATCTTACACCTGCTTCATTGTTAATCTGAAGTCTTCGCTATACATGGAGGTTTATCTTTTTGTTACCCCCGAAACATCCGAGACTTACCAGGGCTAAGTACATGAGAATGCTCACCATTAACTGACATTATATACCACAATCCATCCTTCAAACCTACCGTGATCCTTGTTGGACAATCAATTCTTTTAGTTGGCTGTGTCTTTAGCTCCGACGGTATTCCTGATTTGTAATGACCTTCTCATGCACATGCCAAAATGAAGTATCGTTTTTTTTATCAAGTCCCTTCTTCGAGTTTCGTGTCTTGATCCCAAACCCTTTGCTTATGGCATATTGTCGATAAAATGACTTCACAGCTTCTGCTGACTTGAAGGACGTTCCAACTATTGGCGAACTTTTATCCACTTGATTATAGAGCGTACTACCTAAGTCTATTGACACCTGATTATATTCAGTCACCATTTCATGTCTAGCACCCACCTCAGTAGAGTGGTCAACTTTAAATGTCAATGTAACTTCAGGCATCAAGGCAAGTGCTCTGAACTTTATTATCCTATTGGTGCAATCATCTATACGTCAAAACTTAGTGAAGTATGTTTGAAAATAAAGTATTTGAAAGAGTATACAAGAGAAACAGTTATCAGCAAAAGGCAAAACTTAGTCAATTTAACACCCCACTCATTGAAATTTAACACCCCACTCATTGAAAATAAAGGAATACGTAAACTATGACAGCATAAAAATATTATCATTGTAGAAAAAGTGGTTCACTTAACGACAACCGTGAAGAAGAAAACAAATGAGTAACAAATCACCTAACTTGTCTCAACGTGTGTTTGCAAGTTTATTGGTGTATTGTCAAACCCCAGAATATGATATTGACAGCATCGAAGGACAATAAGCAAAGTTAAGCATACAGATTGTCAACACTTGTTGCCTTCTTTCTCTGCTAAGTCATTGTTGCGGGTAATGTTCCATATTGTTGCCACTCACGCCTCTTACGTCAAATAGGATGAAAACCCTAAAGTGAATGAATGGTTAATAAACATGTTATGTTGGGGAAGGAGGACACTTTCGACATTCCACAAAAAACCAAGACGACCTCTATATTTAAGGTATAAGTTCCCGTTATTATAAAGTACACCTCCTTAACCATGTTTATTATAATAATTATTTAACCATATACATCAGACAGTTAACCATTAAAACATATGTACTTACCATATATACATAACAACAAATTGAGAGCAACAAAATTTAGCCAAGTTAAGAAAAAAATTAACCATAATATTATTCACAATTAACCATTAAAGTGGCACTGAGTTTTGTAATGAGTCAAGTGGAAGTCACTTATAGAGATTTGTGAATATATAATTTAAGGACCATGGTTAGGCAGAATGAGTGGTGATGAAGGACATGTAAATCTTTCATTTGAATGTCTGATGGTGGACTGGAAGTAAAATAATAATTTAACCATAAACAACATGGGGTTAACCAGTTTTTTGCATACAGTTAACCATATATATATATATATATATATATATATATATATATATATATATATGCATACCTGACATCGTCGGCAAAAAACAAGTAACCAATTTATAAATTAAATTAACCACTAATTTACTAACAATTAACCATTAAAGTGGCATTGAGTTTTATAATGAGTCAAGTGGAGGTCACTTATAGAGATTTGTGAATATATAATTTAAGGACCATGGTTAGACAGAATGAGTGGTGATGAAGGACATGTAAATCTTTGATTTGAATGTCTAATGGTGGACTGGAAGTAAAATAATAATTTAACCATAAACAACATGGGGTTGACCAGTTTTTTGCATACAGTTAATCATATCTATCTATCTATCTATATATATATATATATATATATATATATATATATATATATATATATATATATATATATGCATACCTGACATCGTGGGCAGAAAACGACTAACCAATTTATAAATTAAATTAACCACTAATTTACTAACAATTAACCATTAAAGTGGCACTGAGTTTTGTAATGAGTCAAGTGGAAGTCACTTATAGAGATTTGTGAATATATAATTTAAGGACCATGGTTAGGCTGAATGAGTGGTGATGAAGGACATGTAAATCTTTCATTTGAATGTCTAACAGTGGATTGGATGCATAGTAATAATTTAACTGTACAGATGATGGGGTTAACCATTTTTTTGTGTGGAGTTAACCATATATATATATGTATATGTATACTTGAATTTAAAAATACAATTAACCACTATATTACTAACAAATAACCATTAACATGGAGTTCAATATTTGTAATGCTTGATTATTTAGTGTTTACATGAAAGGAGTGGTGATTGTACAGTAGTCTTGGAATTGAAATAATTATTTAACCATATGTTTCAGGCATTAACCATTTATTTACATATAGTTAACCATATGTAACCTCACTTTAGAGAGCCAAGAAATTAACCAATATATAAAATGACTTAACCATTATATTATGAATATTTGACCATTAACATGGCATTAATTTTTGCAATATATATCTTTCATAGAGGCTGTTTACTCTTGATTAAAAAAAAGGTGTGATGATCCTAAAGATGCAAGATGGAGTTAACCATGTCAAACAATTTGATAACCACCTCACCTAATGAAGGGAAAATATTAACCAATTTATATGAATGAATTAACCATTTACAAGAGAAATTGACCATTAAGGTCTCTCATGGATATCATCATAAATCACAAGTCAGTTAGGCAATTTGTGGACCATATTTAACCCAAAGGGTTAGTTATTTACAAAGAGGTTGAAGTCTTTGGCAATCAATGAGTCATTGTGTTAGGAGTATAATTATTTAACCACATACAACACATGGTTCATCATTTATTTACCTAAAGTTAACCATATCGAACAACTAACCAATTTAAGGTATACATGACCCAAAAAAATAACCATTTTATACGAAGGACGTAACTAGTATATTGTGAACAATTAACCTTTAAGTTATGAATGCCACGCATCATCTACTGAAAGTATCAATATTTAATCATAGACAACATATGGTTAACCCTTTTAGTACGTGGGATTAACCATTCGTTAAGTACTACATTGGGGGAAGATACAACATAGCAAAATGAATCTATGTAGATATTCAATTAACCTTAATAATATGTACAAATAAGGACTAAGGTTTCAAATTGAGTACACGTTGGAGGACAATGTCATTGTTAAGTATGGGTAGAAAACATATACTGAAAGAGAAAAAAAACTACCACGGCTGCCACACATTACACCTATTGATATAGTTTGTCAATGACTATACAAAAGAATGTCTTCACCAGTCCAATCATAGAAATAACCTTCATCTGGTATTAGTGACCTACACATGATAGCGGTGAAGTTAAAAGGAAGTAATAGAAATGTAGAAATATTGTAACATTACATAACATTATGTGGATGGAAAGTGAACTAGAAGACAATTAACAACCTATTAATAAGCATGTTGGCATATTAATACTCACCCCTTATACTATTCATATTTCAAGTCTACAGGAAGACCAGCTTCTTTCAAGACATTGTTGCGACAAATATTTCTAGAGTGAAGGACCCACTGACAAACATAAGTTTGACGAAAGTCACCAATTTCAACCTGTGCAAAGACACTTTTTTATTAAGGAGGACAAGTCTTAAGCAAATCTCAATTCATACTATAATAGAATATGGATGGTATTGAGGAGAATATTAATAATGGAAGCTGTTACCAATGTGTAATTGGGCATTGTCTTGCCACCCCATCCCATAGCTCCATGTACTTTAAAACGTAGACTCCACAATCATAACTGCTTAAACAATGTTATACATTTACCAATGTTATTAGTCTGTGAGGATGTACATATAATAACCACAAAAAGCACACTTGCAGCATAAAAAGAATACAATTTGTTTAAATAGACTTACCTATTATGTTGTCTAGGCAAATCCTCATAAATGACCTCCAACTCTGAAACACTATTACAAATTGGTTCAAAGAAGAAATGCAGGACTTCCTCAAAACGGACCCGCTATAGACACAGGCAAAGACAGAAATTGTTACATAAATTTTGACATACATTCTCCGACTAAACGTAATGTAATAGGATGTTAGCAAAATTGGTACCATTGCATGGTCCACCAATTCTCGATTTGCATAATATTGATCACGTAAGAAGTCCAATACATACATCTTCCTTGCATTTGGATCTACCACATAGCAAAACCAATGACTCTCGTGTATCGTAGGAGCAAATACCTGAACAATGTAAACGAAGGTTGTCGTTATTTTTTAAAGAGTCAATTGTCATTTCATAGAAAAATTGTTTGGAATATAGGCTTACCAAGTCACAGTGCTTAATGTCTTCAATTGGAACATGTTTGTTAGGGGCAAAATGTGAAATTGTTGTTGTCCACTTCTTTGTCGACCTCCACAAAATTGCTTGAGGTCTCTGAGAACGTGGTCCTATGATAACAAAATATAAAAAAAACATAATATATCACAACTAGGTAAAAAAAAAAAGACATTAGTTTATGGATTATAGTTTAGAAAATCACCGCAAAGAAAGGAGTGAGTACAAAACGTTTCTTTTGACCAATTCGACTGATTTCATCTTGCATCAGCACATTTGCAGCAAATAAAATAACCTAAGTTGTGTCATCATAATGAAATAGCACATGCATTAGAATGTTTAATGGTTGGTTTAGGAGACAATTTAATGGAGTTTGTTTAATACTGACCATATTGTCCACCCAAGCCCTAACCTTTATGGACTGAAGGTCACGCTGAATGAGTATTTGGTCGTCCACACTAACCAAAACTCTATAAAACAATAAATATGTATATATCATAGTCAATGCACACTATTAAACAAGGAATATGAAATTTAATAAGTAAGTAGACACGTACTCATCAAGGTCACATTCAGTCTTGCTTGTGCAAAATGCATATAGTTTGTCCAAACACTGCTTGCGATCAACATTTGTGGATGGAAATGTTGACACAGGACTATGTATAGGGACCTTAGAACTTCCCTCTCTGTTTTTCCCATATCGATCAATATCGTGGCCTTTCTTTGTGTCTTGGAGAGCAACTGCAACTTTAAGGACTTTCACCTCATCATCTAGTGCAGATATTCTCTTTTCATACTATTGATTTTGTGCCATCAACATTCGGTGCTCAGTTAACAATTCCTGCATATCAAACAACAGATTTCTCCAATGTCTAAATCCCCCTTCAGTCTCTTTCATAGCTTCAATAAAGATGTGATGGTCCTGGTCCTCGTTGGTGGCAAACAAATTGATAACGACCTAATGACATTAAACAAAATTCACCCCATTTTTGGTTAGGGAAAAACATGCCAAAATAAAAAGTAACTGTAAATTTCAAAAAAGATCGATACATATGCATTTAATGGGGCTACCATATTAATGCTTACTTTATGGTGTGCAAATGCTTTAAGTATTTTGCTTTTTCCATCAATCTTAGGCCATTGAAGAAAATGTGGAAAGGAAATCCTATTTCCAGTAGGACGTAATGATAAATGCTTAATGGCCCAAATCTATATACCATAAAAATAACATATTAGTTGAAAAAATTCACCACCAACAACATGACAAACACACACTAAATAAGTGATGCACATATAGAAAAATACCTACAATATAGCTGCACAACCTGCAATGTGCATATGGGCACTATTCGTTCCCTTATTATAATTCATACTTGCACAACATAGACTCTTAACTAAGAAATCATACACAGCGACACCCCAGTTGTACTCGTTAAGACCATCTAGATCATCTAAAAGTTTAAGTGGAAAGATACTGATAACTGGGGTTGTTCCAGGAAAATAAAAGACTGAGAAAGCAAGAAGAATGTACACCCGATAAAAGTCTTCTACACTATCATCATTTTTTAGGGTGGTAAGCCTGTCAAGAATACGTTCTAATGTAATTGTCTTATTTGCAAACAAGGACATTATAACACAATCCCCATCATCATCTAATGCAACAGATTTGCCAACTATACGCAAACCAAGTGCAACACAAACATCTAACGGTGTAAATGGAACAACCCTAGACCTTACCCTAAAGCCTCCACTATGTTCAACCCATCTACTTACTAACTCACGCAACAAAACCCCATTCAATTTGATTTGTTTCTTAATTCCGATAACCCATTTGAATGGCATCCTCTCAATTCTTTTCTTTTTGCAATTTTGTTAGATTTGCATTAATTTTCGCCAATATCTTCGTCTCCACTACATGCCTCATGCGTATCTGCAAAAATGAACCATTTAATAAACATAACCACCATACAACTTTCATTAATGTAAAGGGAAAGAAAATAAAAGTATAAAAATTCATGTACATTTTTCTCATGTTCATCAACAGCTTCTCTACTTCGCTTGAGTCGACCCATGATGCGTGCAAGTAATTTGTCCTGTTACAACCAAAGGTAGCTTATAGTCAGAAGAAAAGATTAGTAGATGCACTAGTGGAAAATACAAGACAGTTGTTAAGACAATAGATGCAAAAATATTAGCATGTATATTTTCACTAAAAAAATTTAAGATTTTTATCTTACATAAGTCAGAATATACTTTGAGAACAAACTGTCAGGTAATAGTTAATTTATATAATAAAATGAATAATGAAAGGATTAGTACCAATAGATGGATTAAATTTATAGATTATCTTCGTATTAAAGGAGTGGAAGTTAAAATAGAACATATTAAGGGTAAGGATAATATAGGAGCTGATAAACTCAATAGAATAACTTCTAACAGCCTTTCGCATGAGTTTTGCCAATTGAAAATTTTATGTTCTCTTGCAAAATCTTCAGATGTGTTTAACAGGTGAACATTTTTGATTTCCCAATCCAAGTGCTTGGATAACTAAATACAATATATTTAATAATAGGATATATAAAAAAGTGTAAGATTACCAAGCTTGTTTTGACATCAAGTACTATAAATTTGTCCTCTGCTTGGTCTACTACTATAGAAGGACTTAGGGTGACACTTAATAGATAAGTACCAACATTTAACTAATGCAAGATCATATATGTCTGAGTATGAATATATTCTGCTTCATGAGTGCTAAAGCTTGCACTCTAAACCTCAACTTTTGCTCCAAACTGCTTGACCCTCAAATAATGAAACAAAACACTATTTTGCACTACTATTCATACATGAAGATAATTACCGGAACTAGTAAGCTGTGATTGTATCTTTTCAGCCACTTCTGAGCATCTCCTTTCCCTTTCCTAGTGGATTAATATATACAAAATGCAACAAAGAATCACAACCTTCAAAGGCTACTATAAAGCCACTATACCAAGGCATGTAGAACAAGAAGGAATTTCTGCTCTAAAATTTGCAACACCCAAAAAATATGAACAAAAATATTGCCCAAATACTAGCTTTTGTTCTAATAACCCTTTTCCCGGTATCCCACCATTAACTTCCCTCATCCTCTATGAGAAACCAATATTTATTTCCTAGAATATATCTATAAATATCAGTCAGACATAATAAATATACTATTCCACATTTAAGCAATATTCTTGAATCCTCCACACTTTTAATCCACAACCACCTTATTCCCTAGAAATTTCTCCATCACACAAAAATCCTACCTAATCAATCAATTACAAAGACAACATAACATGTACTCTATAAACCCCTAAATTCACCACACACAGAAACTACAACATCAGTCATTGAAAACAGAGCACAAGTAATTCAAAAATAGAGAAACAGATTGAATATTGAGAGTACAAACAAAATGAAAAAGAAAAAGTAAAGTAGAAAAAGAACGTCTGAGAGTATGGTTAAAAATATAATGGTTCATCAATCTGAAATCAACCCACCCACCTTCTAACTCACTGGTTGGTTAAAAAACACATAAACAACCCACAAGGTGCTCATCTCTGAATCTAAACCCATGAATACAATAAAACCCACATTCTTGTTTTCTGTTCCAGACACACCTTGCAATTGTCTTATTTGCTATAAGTTCTTGCATTCACATCACAACCACTTTTCTTCATGTCCTAAACCAAATCTGCTACCCTTTCACAGTCACTTCTCTTGCACATTATCCTTATCAACACATTATAATGTTTCACCTTCCTTGCACCTGTTCTTATCACAAACTCGGCTATCTCAAAAAAACCCGAAAGGCCAAACATCTATATCACATACTAGAAAGCCTTGTCCAAACCTAAATCCAGCAACAACCCAAATGCCTTCATTCCTAAAAACACCCTTTTAAGGCTAAATTCACACAAAATGGGAACCATACCCTCATAATTTCCCAACGACCCACAACTGCTAACAAACAAGCTACCCAAAAATAATGCAGATTATTCACACTGAAACGCTCCTACATTACAACGGGGATGATTCACACCTAAAAGGGGAAAATTTTACCTAAATCGGCAGTGCTCTTTTGTGAAAATCAACCACCCAATCCGCTTTGAAGGGTACCCGAAATGCTCCTGTGCCAAAATCAACAATAAGGAGACAAAACACCTCACTGCCGCTGCTTTCTGACTGTTGCTCCACCGTTGGCCATGAAGAAGAACGCTAGATTATAGTGAGACGGGAGTTCGTGAAGCAGGGCTCAGTTTTCAGGAGTTCGTGATACGGGAGACGGTTTCCCTCCCAAAGGTTTCCTTTTTTTTTTTTAATCATTTTTAGATGAGTCAGAAGTTATTTAATTTTTAATTAATTAAAAAATAATAAAAGTGACACGTTGGCAGGTGTATAATGGTGGTTTGTTACTGTAGGGGTGTCTATGTATTGCTACTCTTTATATAATCAACGTCGTAGTGGTGATAGATATTAACAGATGAGGGGAGAGTAAAATAAAAGAAGCATCGCGTTTGGCCCGTGTGGCCTCTCTCGTATTCCACGAAACATGAGGCTATTTCGGTATTTCCAGATTCCCTTCTCCTGAATCCTCAATCCTTGATATACTTTTTATATTATTTTTTTAAATTTTGAAAAAGTGTTAACGCCAGTATAAATAGTGTTTTCCAAATTTAAAAAAAAAATACAAATTTAAAAACTTGCATTCTTTTCTGTTTTAAAAAAATAAAATTAAAAATAACAAAATTTTTAAAAAAATAAATACAAATTTAAAAACTTTTGTTCTTTTCCATTTTAAAAAATTAATTAATTAAAAAGCGAAAACGTTAGTAGTATCAGCATATTCTACATGTATCACCTTTTTTCAATTTTAAAAAAAGCAAAAATACTAGTAGTACTAGCGTATTGCACACGTGTCCACCAACACTGTCAACTGCCAGTGAAAACGCTACTGTCACTGGGGTATCTCACGTGACAACCACCTGGTCCTTTCCACAATTAAATGAAAAAAAAAATGCTTACGTGAAATGAAAAACACTAATTTGACTAGCATTTTTTAACATTGACCACCCCACTTTACTAATATGTTTCAAAACAACCTTATTTTGGTAAATACTTTGGTTAATCAGTCAGTGCTATACTATTCTTGCTAATTTTAACATTAGCATTGTGTACTGTATACATTACGATTGTGTGGACATATACACAAGTGAATCGAAGGTGTGAAAACGGAGCTTTATGTTAATTTTATTGCTAAATGCTCAAAACTGTCTTCTGTGACAAATTTAGTAGAAGAAGAGTGTCCCTTGCATTTGCTTGTAATTAATTAAACTTGATCTCTTTTATAGGTGTTCACACTAGTCTCATTTAATTAGTCCGACCCAGCTTTAATTTAATTTTTACTGATTTAGTTTTTAAAAATTAAATTTGATATATTTTGAAGACAACTTTAAATCATACATTGTATTGTCTTAACCCCAGAGATGGATCTAGTTGGTGGACATTGGGGGCAACTGCCCTACAAGTTTTAATTTTTTCTTAATATAATGTGTATATGTAATTACAAATTGTCCTCATAGTTTGAAATGTAGCATAAAAAGCTAGTTCATAATATAAGTATTCCCCCCACATAATTATGTATACGAGTATTGCCCCTACAACATAAAATTCTTGGATCTGTCACTGCTTAACCCAGTTGGTATTTTATAATTTTTAAAAGTGATTTTTTAATAATTATATATTAATAATAAAACTTGTTAACTTAATAAATAATATTTTATATAATATGATATTATATTTATGTTAATATTATTTATCTTACGTTATGTATGTAAAATATATCTTAATTAAAGTTTTAAACTGTTTTTAATTTATGATTTAAATATACATAATGTTAAAATCAATATATTATTTCAATAAATTGAATTGACATGATCTTGTCTTGTGTATTATTGAGTTATAATTGGGTCAAATTTGGGTTAAAAAATAACCATATCAAAATTTCAGATCTTGTAAAAAATTGAGATTAATTTGTCCTAAGAAACAACAAAACTATTTGTTACCATCTAGTAGGTATATAAGTCAACTTAGTCCGTATAGGCTCACGAATAAACGAGATTGAGTTGGGTTGCTCTACAAAATAAATGTGTTAGTATAATGGTTGGTTTGTATTGGCTCGCAAGTTGGCAGGTTAACCCTCATGCAAAATAAAAAAAGCTAAAAAAACTAAAAAAATTATAAAGAAAGTATTATAAATAATAACAATTAACAAACATCAAATGGTCTCAAGTTTCAAATAAATAACCACCAAATATCAAATATTAAACTTGCAATTAATTGGTAAATAATTTATTTATTTATTTTTAAAAAAATGTATATTAGATGGATTAAACATGTTGGTCCACGAACTTGCAGACAAAACCCGTTAAACCTGTTGGCTAAAAGGGTCAACCCTCATAAGCCCACATTTTATATAGGATAGCTTTCATTGGCTTCACACCCACGCTAGTTGTGTGTTAAACTGGAAAGACTACAGAACTCATATACCAATTCTACCATCTGATTTATGTGAACATCAATATATATATATATATTGACTTTTGTGTTTAAAATTTATATCTACAAAGCTAAATTACATTTTTTGTCCCATATTTTTCCCAATCTGCAATTGTAGTTATCCTATTTTTTTTAGAGATATTTAGTCTCATATTTTTTAAAATCTACAATTTTGGCCTCGCCATCAAATCTCTTAATCGTTAATGGTTTAACGTTGACTCTGACACGTTATTTAAGTATTAACATGTCAAAGTCAATGTTAAACCACTAAAGGTCAATGCAAGGGATTTGACGGCAGGACCGAAATTAAGGATTTTTAAAAATAAGGAGACTAAATGTCTCTAAAAAAATAAATGGACCAAAATTACGGATTGGGAAAAATTGGAGGACTAGAAATGCAATTTAGCCTATCTACAATTAAAATTATTATACAAAAATAAATTTGTCAAAATTTAAAAGTGGTTATTAGAGAACTTAGGGGGCGTTTGGTACGAAAAATTTGACTTTTTTGAGTTAGAAGGAAAGTTTTAATGATGTAAAAAGACCACAATACTCTTACTAGCTCATTCAATACAATTATATAAGGTTTTGAAATATTTTCTTATTAAATGTGATATATAATTAAATTTAAGAATAAGAAATACTAATAAATATTCTAAGTATACTTATTATAATTTTCAAAATAAAAATGATTTTATAAAAAATATTTTAATTTTTTAATATATTAAGCATTATATTTAATAAATACTTTTTATTTTTTATTCTTTTAAAACCGTCAAGGCATTAATTAAAAAATCATTTAAGAATATTATTGTCACAATATTCAAGAAATACTTTAGTAAAAACTGGAAAAAAAAATCCAAAATAGAGAGAATGAAAAATTTCGTGATGCTAAAGTTAAATAAAAATTAATAATAATCATACCAACATATTTATAATTTCAAATTTTATGAACAATATTTTATAACAAAACTTATCCAAACCTAGAATTTGATTAAATTAATTTTTAAAATTTATCTTAATTTACTTACAAGAAAATGTTGTAATAAATTGTTTATAAATATTACTATCCATATAATCTTTTTACATATTATTCATATAAATTATTTAGACTAAACTAAAAGCACTAATTAAATAATTTACATAAAGAAAATGTCAAATAATTTACATAATAAATAAAAATAAATTTGACAAAAATTTAGTTATTCTTAAATTTAATTCTGCTTAAACAATTTAATTATTATCTTATTAAAATTAAATATTTTCTCAAAAATAGACTGTTAGTGATAACTCTTTTGAATTTACTTTTATTTGATTATCATGAAAACTTCACATTTTTAGAAATATTTGAGTCATAATAACCCGATAATTTCTATCTGTTTTAAATTATAAAAAAAATAGATTGTTAGTAATAATCATTTTAAATTCACTTCTTCTTTGGTTATTGTGAGAACCTTATGTTGTAATGCTTAAATCATGACAACTTAGTAATTCCTATCTTTTCAAAAATAAAATGGATGGCATTCTTTCGTATTTTCATAAAATAATTATAATTGAAATTAATCAAGCCCAAAAAAGTTCTAAAAAAAGTGTAACTTTGATTTTGTCATTGAACTTGAGGATATGTAAGAATAAGGAAACACCTTCCTCAAGTTAAAAAATATTTTTTTAAATTTCTACTTGTTTCAAAAATAATGAAACTTGTCTTAAACAATAAAGATTCTTGTATGATAAATAAATAGACTAAATTACATTTTTGGTCCTCCTATTTTTCGTAATCCACAATTTTGGTTCTCTTATTCTTTTAGAGATATTTAGTTCCCCTATTTTTTTAAAATCCATAATATTGGTCCCCCTATTTTTTAGAGACATTTAGTCTTCCTATTTTTAAAAATTCACAATTTTAGTCTCGTCGTCAAATCTCTTGCGTTGACTGTTAGTAGTCTAACATTGACTCTAATGTGTTAACGTTGACCCTAACTTTGACATGTTATTTAAGTATTAGTACGTTAGAGTCAATATTAAACCATTAATGGTCAACACAAAAGATTTGAGGGTGAAATCAAACTTGCAAATTTTTACAAATAGGGGGAATAATGTCTCTAAAAAAATAAGGGGACCAAAATTGCGAATTGAAAAAAATAAGAGAACCAAGAATGCAATTTAGCGTAAAAAATATTTAAAATCTTTAAATAATGAAGTTTTACAAAAAATGTATTTAATAAAATTATTTCACTAAAAGGATATTTTTTTGGAAAAAACGCAACTATATATCTGAGAAAGTTTTATTAAAATCAAACATGAAATATTTGGTTCCTAAGAAACATGTGTAAAACATTCACAAGAATGTTTATGATTAGTCAAACAAGATTTAATTATTCCTAAAAACCATGATTTTTGAGATTCATGATTTTCAGGAATACTAATAAATTTTCTTAGTATACTTATCATAATTTTTAAAATAAAAATGATTTTATAAAAATATATTGTTTTAATATTTTTAATATATTAAAAAATCCATTTTTAAATACTTTTTATTTATAAATCTCACTACGTTCTCTCTCTCTCTCTCTCTCTCATATGGGTATCTCTATGTTTAGCACCTTACATCATTCTTATTCAACAAACCTCTCATTTATTTCTCAAAGATTTTCTCTCACTTACCATGCACAATTCTCACTCATGTGCTTTCTAATGTTTAGGTTCACACATCCTTTAAACCACTCTCATTAATAAATTCTTCCCATTGTATTTTTGCAAAACTTACTGCACAAATTCATATTACCACTCACACGTCAAGTCACTACTAACAGATTCCTTTCATCACCATCCACACATGCCAGTACATATGCCATGTTTTTTGTTTATTGTTTTCACCTTTTTTATTCTTTTTTAAGCAACAAAACAAGAGTCACAACGTTCACTCTTTTGGGGGCCCATAGTTTTCATAACCAACTCATGTTCTCTATGCTCACTTCCACCATAGACCCATTCTCTCACTGGTGCAAATAACGTACACAACTCACCTCACTCTCACCTTTTTCCACAATATTCGGTAGCAAATTCTACAACTAACGTTCACTTTTTTGGGGGCCCACTGTTTTCAAAACCAACTCACGTTCATCACGCTCACTCCCACCATCAGCCCACTTTCTTATTGGTGTAAATAACGTACACAAATCACCTTAATCTCACCTTTTTCCCACAAATTTCAATAACAAATTCTACCATTAGCATTCACTCTTTTAGGGGCCCATAGTTTTCGTAACCAACTCACATTCTCCACGCTCACTCTCATCACCACCCATTCTTTTACTGGTGCAAATAACATACACTGTGACCTTAATCTCACCTTTTTTCCACAATTTTTCGTAACAAATTATACAACTTACTTCACGCGCACCTTGCTTTTCTTACTCTAGTTTTTCAATTGTTTATACAAACCCCAAAATGTTTTCTTCAACACCCAACTATCAAATTCTCTCTCAAATGTAAATAAATAGAGCATATCATGGCTCACTAACACTCACAATCACTCTCACATTAATATTTTTCAATACGCCATCCTCTCACCATACGATCATAGCATACACATTCTCTCAACAATCTCTCACATTTCTCACCTTACTTGTCACACACAAATCATACAGGGCCCTAATACATTCTTTGTTTGGAACTCACTCACTATTTCCTCTCACCCTTTCCTTACTTCTCTCTTAGATCCACACACATACATAGGGGGCACACCTCACATTCATATACTTTAATACTCAGCTCATATGCATCACCTTCGCCTTAGTTCATAATTTAGAGCAAAAACCATGGCATTTTCTTTTTATCCCCCATAAACAAAAAACTTTAACCACTAGAATGGTACTGTTCATCAAATCTTCATCCTTTAAGAAGAATTAGACTCACACATTAGGACACTTGCACAACTAAGCCACATTACCAAGTCATGGCATTATCATTGAAACTAGCCATGAGCACAGTATCCCTAACACTATGAAATGACCAAACTAATCCACCACCAACAATGATCCAATAATCTAAACCACCACAACAAGTACCCAAGACCTGACCTAGATTTCAGGTACAACCATGCATAGTGCCACCATGTAAGAGCTTATGCATCTAAGCAACACCCATCATCAAATGTGCCAATTGCAGCACCATCCAAATCACTAAAAACAACTCCCTCCAATATGGTGTCAACATATAGGTGTTCTATCTCCAATCATAGCAACTCAATAGAACAAGGAGCTTGTCATGCACCATGTGAATTGGGTCTAGTAATGTACAATGCCAACTCGATCTAAAGTGAGGTGTCCAATATATCCATTGGATAAGATATGTGGGTTATATTTTAGATATCCTATCATGTTTAGCTTTCAATGGGGATAATCTAAATTAGCATGCCATGGCGGAAGGCTTTGCAAAAGGTTCTAGTGATGTTTCTGAGACCTTCTTATATAATGACAACAAGAGAATACTATGATGGAGAAAAGCATTGTAGTCTTATAATAGTGGATGGTCTTGTTCCTAGGAGAATGCTAATGTATATGCTTGAGATTCAAGATTTACTAGAACACAGTTACAAACTTTGAAGACTAATTTTTTTGAAGGCGGCTTAAATGTTTGGCCTGTTAGCAATATCCCTCCAAATTGAATATCACTCCAAATAACGGATGTTGCATTGGAGATGTTATTAAAAGGGATACTGCTAGCAAGCCAAACATTTTAGTCACATCCAAAAAATTAGCCTTTAAAGTTTGTAATTATATTCCAATAAACCTTCTTTGAATCTTAGGCATAGACACTACCATTCTTCTTGGAACTGGATCACCAATTGTTATAAGGATACAATGCCTTTCTCCATCATAGAATTCTTGTCTTGTTATATTAGAGGGCCTTAGAAACATCACTAGAGCCTCTGCAAAGCCTTCTGCCATGGCATGTTGATTTAGATTATCTCCATTAAAAGCTAAACATGTTAGGATGTCTAAAAAGTAATCCACATCTCTTGTCTAATGGATATATTGGATGCTCGACCCTAGATTGGAGTTGGCATTATACATAACCAGACCCAACTTACATGGTGCAAGATTATCTTTTATTTCTTAAGTAGTAGAATTTGTTACCAAAAATTGTGGGAAAAAAGTTAAAGTGGGGTGAGTTTTGTACATATTTGCATAAGTGAGGGAATGGGTCAATGATAAGAGTAAGCATGGAATGCGTGTGTTGGTTACAAAAACTGTGGGCCCCGAAAAGAATGAACATTGTAACTCTTATTTTGTTGGTGAAAAAAGTTAAAAACAAATATGAAAACAATAAAGAAATGGTGCATGTACCGGCATGGCTTGGTTGGTGATGAATAAAGGAGTATTTTATTAGTGATGTGAAGTGTAAGTGCAATATGAATTTTGTAAAGTAAATTTTTCAATAAAGTAATGGATAGAATCTATCTATAAGAATGAAAAAGTGGTTTTGCAGATATGTGCGCGTGAACATAAGAAAGTACATGAGTGAGAGAAAATTTGTTTGAAATAAATGATAGGTTTGCTAAATAAAAAAAGAGGTACAATGCAAAAATTAGAGAAACCCATATGCTCGATGAGAGAGAGAATGTGGCGAGTTATTATGTAGATAATCAAATTTAGATAATGACAAAATTGTTAAGTCTTTTTGTTTAAGAGCTCTCTAGAATCTTTTAAGGCAGTTTTATTATTTTTTTATATTGATTTATAAATTTTTAATCCAACATTTTTTAATTTAAATTACAAACCTAATTTAACAATGAGTTGCAAACTAGAAATGGAAAGAAGCAATATTAGATTTTAGATTTTATTGTGTCAAAGAAAATTCAATGAATTTTGTTGACTTTATTATTTTTTATTTTCCATTTTTATTTTAATTTTTCTCAATTTTTTTCATTTTTTATTTGTCCTAACAAAAATTGGTGTTCTCATTATAAATATTAAGGAATGGAGAATTAATATTGTGGACTACAAAGAAACTGTATTTACTTCCTTCCAACCATCATTCTTTCATCATTTGTATAATTAGTTATTTTTTGAGAAAAAAAAGGTTAGAAAACATCATTACTTATCATTATAACCCCATAGCAATAACATTAAAATTTTGTTTCCTTGTTCACAAACATTGAAGAGGGTGGAATTTAAAGAAGTTTTATTGAGAGGATATTCAAGATTTGAGTTTGGAAAAAGTTGTACAAAAATTCTTAGTTTTGTGAGGAAGGTTTCCTTATAACTAGATCGTTTATTAACAAAACTAGTGGTAGTTGTCAATAACTGAATGTAACCCTAATTATTGGAGAGAACTACAATAAACCCCATGTTTATTCCCTCTTTCTTTAAATCTTTTACTCTAACATTTGGGTTTTACTTGTGATTTTATAAATTAAGTGTATGTAACAACATTATTTTTAAGAAAACTATTTTTAAAGTGTTCAATAGATGTACTTATTCCTCCACCAGATAATTGTGTTTGACTTGTTATTTTTTTTCTAAAAAAAATCTTGATTCCTTTTCAATATTCTAATTAATGTGAAAAGGAATTTGCCTAAATTTTTCAATCTATGTTACTAATCAATTACATACATACATACATACATACATACATACATGTAGAGAGAGAGGGGGGGGGGGATTTTCTAACATACACCTAATTGATTTTTAGTTGGAGTACGTTAGCAAATTATAACTAAGGATTATCTTAAAATATACCCACAGCATAGCCTGCTAACATATTCCAACTAAAAAACAAGTGGGTGTATGTTAGCAAATGCTTGTGGGGTTTGCTAACGTATACCCACTTGTTTTTTAGTTGAAGTACATTAGCAAATTATAACTAAGATTATCTTAAAATAAACCAATGGTGTAGCTTGCTAACATACTTCATCTAAAAAATAAGTAAGTGTACGTTAGCAAATCTCATATATATATATATATATATATATATATATATATATAGCAAATAATTTTAAGTTTTCTTGCCAAAATATAAATATTTTTATTTTTAAATTCATAAAAATGCATAATCATATTAATTGAAAGTATTATGACCATGCAATATGATTATCGTGATTTGAAAATTTAAATTGATAACAAAAATATACTCTTTAATGCAAATTAATCGATAATACTACTATATATATTGATTCAAATTTATAACAGATTCAAATTAAGCCATCTCACAAGATTAAAATTAAAGTAATTATAACCCTTCTGTGAATTTAGATAATTATTCTTTTTATTGATTACAAAATGGTAATGTTTCCAATTAGCAATGTTCGTGATTTGAACAATCAATCTTTTTAAAATAAATATTTAATTATGATTATAAATAATTTTTCAACGAATATAAGATCTTGCAATAAATTCTTCCTTTACTGCACCATATCTTTCAATCTTGACTTCATTGCAAACAACAATGTTCAAAATGAATGCAAAGTCTAAAGTTATGAATCAGGATTATTCCTCTCTGAAGATTTCCAAAATTGCCTTTAAATAATAATAAAAAAAATTAATCATGCCCACAAAGAAGGAAGATAATCATTATTATGTGGTACACAATAATAGAGGTTCTATGGTGATTGTATATGTTATAATCAATAATCCAGCACGATTATAATGTATGGTTTTTTCCATCATCAATTAGGTCTTTTACATCTAATAGGCTTTCAATGAAATTAAATGCCAATAAATATGGTTTACATGAAAACTATTTCCAACTAATTTACGTCTCATTGAATTAGTGCTACTACATATTACATAGCCGAAAGAGCATAAGGATTTTACTTTCAGCATACTTAAACTTCATCTGTTGATAACTACATTATTACTTTCAACAAAGGCATGGAATGCACATACAATATCGAGACAAAACTAGCATGTTGGATGAGACAATTGATTTTTACTAACAAAAAGATACAGGCATAAATGACACAACCATGAAAGCAAAACCTTTTTCAATATGTATTTCTTTTTTTGGACTATAAATTCAATAATATGTACATAAAAACTTGTGTGACATATGTTTTATTTAATAACAAAGAAATTTATTATAAATAAAGTATATAGTAATGTATTACGAACATTTGATATAATGAAAACTTAAAAGGTTAGAATTTCAATAATTTTATTCATCTTCTTAGATAGCACATATAAAAGAGGAATCAGTTAAAAAAGAAAGAAAAAAGACAAAGTGTCTTGATGATACTTTTTAAATATACATCAATATCTCTATTATTTTTTTTTTACTCAATGTTTTTAAGACCAAAATGAACATTGAATCTACCAAGGTACTAGTTCAAGGTTCAATTTCAACAATACTCAAACCAATATTGATATTAATAATAATAATAATAATAATAATAATGATATTAAAACAACATATATAATATTATAACTTTATAACATTAAAAATAAAACATAATTTTATAGGTTCTTAACATTCAAAGTACACATAAAAGTTCAAATCAAACATATCATAATACTAAATTCTAAGTTGCAACAATATACAATGATGTATATTAATAATAACAAGTTTACATCTAGAATAAAAAAGAAAATGATAAATACTTTAGGTTGATTTTTCATTTTTTAAATAAAAATAAAAAAATGACATTAAATTAAGCACTTTTCATTGACTTGCTATCAAATGGTTTTTGTCCTCTTTTTTTATTCTTTGAGTGGTTTTTGTATAGGCCAATTTTTTGGTTTATTTGAACTAGATACTTAATCGGTTGCTAGTTTGATCAGTCAACTTGATCCAATTTTCATGATAGTGGTTTTCCTCTTTCAAAAAATATATAGAATATGTGTGTTAAAAATGTGATTATTTTATTTATAAATAATAAGATAAGATAAAAAGAACTATAAATAACACTAGTAACTAACAAACCAACAATGGGAAAAAAAATAAAAATAGTAAAATAATTTATGAAACCACGCCATCAAGAGAATAACTTATTTCTTTTGAGTTAACGTGTTTTTCAAGTTTAATATCATTACAGACGTGATAGTTTCCCACCAATCAATTGATGTGATATTTATGACCATTATTACTCGAAGTTCATGAAATCAATGCTTTCCTAATATTTATTTGATATATATTATATAAAAGAAATTTTTATCAATATGAAATATGTCATAGTACAATATTACAATCATTTTATTTTTTCAAAAATAATTTTATATTCTATTTTTATTTTTAGAAATTATATTTTAAAACTATTATAAATTAATCAAAACAAATATTTGAACCAATCAATTAACATCTACTACAATGAATTTGAATTAATTAATTAGTATTTACTAAATATTGATATGAGGATGGTTACCTTATAACATAATAATCAATTTCTGTATTATTATAAATTAATCAGAATAAATATTTAAATCGTGCAACTAATATCTACCGTAAAAATTTCAATTAATCGAATATTGTAATAATTTTAAAATATTTTCTAATATAAATATATAACGAAATCATTATATGTATATGTTTTCTCGTGTAATTTTTGTTCCATCATAAGATAGGATTTTATTATTCTTTTTTGTTTCTTTGCTTCCTCTTATTAATAATAAAGTTTTATTTATTTTTTAGATTTTTGTATATTACACTATTTATTTTATTATTGTAGCATTATACTTTAAGATATTGATATGATAGAGGATAGATTTATTTTATTGTATTTGTATCTATAATATTATGTCATCATACCCATTGTCTTTATGTTATCAAGCCCATCTATCCGTTGCTTTTATGTTATTGAGTTCATGTAGTCATTACCTTTATATGTTTTAGGTCTTTGTACTTATTTCCTTTTCGTTTTAGGTACCATACCCATCGCTTTTATGTTCAAGTCCTCGTATCCACCGCCTTTAAGTTTCAAGTCCTGGTACCCATTACCTCTCTATTTTGAGTCCTTGTACCCATTACCTTTATGTTTCAAGTCACCATACCCATTGTCTTTATGTTTCAGGTCCTCACACTCATTAGCTTTATATTTCATATCCCCATACTCATTGCCTTTACGTTTTGGGTCCTTGTACCTATTTCCTTTTTTCTTTCAGATCCATGTACCCATGGCTTTAATGTTTTGGACCTCTGTACTCATTGCCTTTATGTTATCGAGTTTTCATACCCATTGCCTCTAAGTTTTAGGACCTTGTAGTCACTACCACTAAGTTTTGGGTTGTCATACCTACTGCATTTATGTTTTAAGTCATCTTACCCACTGCCTTTATGTTTACAAGTCTTCGTACCCATTTCATTTATGTTTCGAGGTTCTCATACTCCCTACCTTTATGTTGTGGGTCCTTGTACCCATTCCCTTTATATTTTCGGCTCCCCATACTAAAAGCCTTTTAGTTTTTGGGTTTTGTATCCACTACATCTATGGTTTTCATGTTTCTCTTATCCAATATCCCTTTTCTCTTTCTTTTAAGTCCTTATACTCATCACTTTTCTCTCTTGTCACTAGACGAAGTTAGTGTTCATATCTTTACCTATTTTTTATTATGATAATATGAAAATACTAGTTATTCTTATTATATACTAAAACCTAAGTAAATAGAGGCGACTATGAACATCCAAATTACTCTAAACAAATAAAAAAAATTAAAGAATTGAGAAAAATTAAAAGAAAAAGGAAAACATAAATAGCAAAAAGTTCAAGTTAGCAAAATTTAATTTGAGTTTGCTTTGTCCACAGTCTAATATTGCTTCTTTCCATTTCCAATATGCAACTCAATTCCAAAGTAGGTTTGTAATTTAATTTTAAAAAAATTGTTAAATTGAAAATTTTGTAAGTGAATATAAAAAAATAAAAATGCCTTAAAAGATTCTAAAGAGCTTTTAAACAAAGAGACTCAACAATTTTTGTCATTATCCAAATTCGGTTAGTTACATATTAATTCACCACATTCACTCTCTCATGGAGCACATGTGTCTCTCTATTTTTTGCACCATACATCTTTCTTATTCAACAAACCTATCGTTTATTTCTTGAAGATTTCCTTTCACTCACCATTTTCAATTCTCACCCAAGTGCTTTCTCACGTTCACGCGCACACAGCCTTAAAACCACTTCTCATTGATAGTTTTTGCCTATTGTATTATTGCAAAACTTATTGCACAAAATTCATACTCATACGTCAAGTCACTAATAATAGATTACTTCATTCTTCACCATCCACACATGACAGTACATGTGCTGTTTTTTTCTATTGTTTTCACCTTTTTTTTCTTTTTTCACCAACAATACAAGAGTCACAATGTTCACTCATTTAGGAGCCCATAGTTTTCGTAACCGATTCATGTTCTCCATGCTCACTCTCACCATCGACCTATTCTCTCATTGGTGCAAATAACATACACAACTCACCTCATTCTCACCTTTTCCCATAATTTTTAGTAATAAATTCTACCACTACGTTCACTCTTTTAGGGGCCCATAGTTTTCAAAATCAACTTATATTCTTCATGCTCACTCTCACTACTGACCTGCTCTCTCATTAGTCTAAATAATGTACACAACTTGCCTTAATCTCACCTTTTCCCCCACAATTTTCAATAACAAATTCTACCATTAGCATTCACTCTTTTGGGGGCCCACAGTTTTTGTAACCAACTCACATTCTCCACGCTCACTCTCATCACCGACCCAATCTTTTACTAGTGCAAATAACGTACACTGCTTACCTTAATCTTATCGTTGCCCACAGTTTTCAATACAAATTATACCACTCACTTCACACACACCTTGTTTTTCTCACTCTGGTTTTTCAACTTTTACACAGACCTTAACATTTTTTTCTTCAACATCCATCTCTCAAATTCTCTCTCACACATAAATAAATAGAGCATATCATCACTCTCTAACACTCACAATCACTCTCACCTTAATATTTTTCATTATGCCCTCCTCTCACCATTCGATCACAACATACACATTCTCTCAATAATCTCTCATATTTCTCACCTTACTCTTCACACACAAATCATACAGGGCCCTAACACATTCTTTGATCAAAACTCAATCACATTTCCTTTCATCCTTTCCTTATTTCTCTCTTGGATCCACATATATACACAATAGACACTCCTCACCTTCATATACTTTGATACTCAACTCATACACACCACCTTCACCTTAGTTCATAATTTAGAGTAAAAACCATGGCAATTTCTTTTTATCCTGCACAAACAAAAAACTTCAACCACCAGAATGGTACTATTCATCAATTGTTCACACTTTAAGAAGAATTAGACTCATATGTTGGGACACATACACAACTAAGCCACGTTACCAAGCCATGGCATCACTATTGATACCAATCATGAGCACGGTATCCCCAACACTGTGAAATAACCAAACCAATCCACCACCAGCAGTGATCTAATAATTTGAACCACCACAATAAGCACACAATGCCTAGCCCAGATTTCGACTAGCAACCATGCACAGCGCCACAATGTATTAAGAGCTTATGCATCAAAGCAGCATCCACCATTAAACGCGCCAATCGCAACATTATCCAAATCATTAAGGACAAGTCCCTCCAATTTGGTGCCAACACATAGGCGTTCTATCTCTAATCCTTTTGTGGCAACTCAAGAGAACAAGGAGCTAGTCATGTACTATGTGAGTTGGGTCTAGTAATGTATAATGCCAACTTCTATTTAGAGTTAGGCATCCAATATGTCCACTGGACAATAAATATAGGTTATATTTTACACATCCTATCATGTTTAGCTTTTAGTGGGAATAATCTAAATTAACATGCCATGGTAGAAAGCTTTGCAAAGGTTCTAGTGATATTTCTGAGATGCTCTAATACAATGACAATACGAGAATACTATGATGGAGAAAAGTATTGTATTCTTATAACAGTGAGTGGTTCTGTTCCTAGGAGAATGCTAATGTATGCTTGAGATTCAAGGAAGATTTATTGGAACACACTTACAAACTTTGAAGACTGGTTTTTTAAAGGCGACTCAAATGTTTGGCTCGCTATCAATATCCCTCCAACTTGAATATCACTCTAAATCTTGGATGTTGCATTAGAGATATTATTCAAAGGGGATACTACTAGTGGGGCAAACATTTTAGCCACCTCCAAAAAATCAACCTTCAAAGTTTGTAATTATGTTCTAATAAACCTTTGAATCTCAAGCACAGACACTAGCATTCTCCTAGAAATAGGATCACCTATTGCTATAAGAATACAATGTCTTTCTCCATCATAGAATTCTTGTCTTATCATTGTATTAAATGGCCTTGGAAACGTCACTAGAGCCTCTGCAAAGCCTTTTGCCATGGCATGTTGATTTAGATTATCTTCATTGTAAGCTAAAGATGATAAGGTGCCTAAAAAGTAATCCACATCTCTTGTCAAATGGATATATTGGACGCTAGATCCTAGATTGGAGTTGGCATTATACATAACCAAACCCAACTTACATGATGCAAGATTATCTCTTTATTTCTAAAGTAGTAGAATTTGTTACTGAAAATAATGGGAAAAAATGAGAGTGGGGTGAGTTGTGTACGTTTTACATAAGTGAAAGAATGGGTCAATGATGAGTGTGAGCATGGAAAGCCTGAGTTGGTTACAAAAACTTTGAGCCCTTAAAAGAATGAATGTTGTGACTCTTATTTTGTTGGTTAAAAAAGTTGAAGAAAAAAAGGTGAAAACAATAAAGAAATGGCAAATGTACTAACATGGCTTGGTTAGTGATGAATGAAGGAGTATATTATTAATAACTTGAGGTGTAAGTGTGTATGAATTTCATACAGTAAATTTTGCAATAATGTAAAGGACAGAATTTATCCGTAAGAGTGAAAATGAGAGTGGTTTTGCAGATGTATGGGTATGAACGTGAGAAAGTACGTGAGTGAGAGAAAGTCCATTGGAAATAAATGAGAGCTTTGGTAAGTAAAAAAGAGGCGTGGTGCAAAAATTAGAGAGATCCATGTGCTCCACAAAAGAGAGATTGTCATGGGTTATAATGTAGCTAACCGAATTTAGATGATGACAAAAATTTTTAAGCCTCTTTGTTTAAGAGCTCTTTAAAATCTTTAAAGGCATCTTTATTATTTGTTTTTTATTTTGATTTATAAATTTTTAATCCAACATCTTTTAAATTAAATAACAAACCTAATTTGGAATTTAGTTGCAAATTGAAAATGGAAAAAAGTAATATTAGTGTTTAAATTTTATGAAGTCAAAGCAAATTCAAATTTATCTTTGTTGACTTGACTTTTTTATTTTTTATTTTACACTTTTCTTTTAATTTTTCTCAATTTCTTTCATTTTTTACTTGCCTTGACAAAATTGGTGTTTACATTATAAACATTAAGGAATGGAGAAATTAATATTGTCGGATACAAAGAAATTGCATTCACTTCCTTCCAACTATCATTCTTTCATTATTTGTATAATTAGTTATTTTTTAGGAAAAAAAAAGGTTATTAACACTATGCCAAAAATGTGAATATGCAACGTCGTTTATATTGCGCTTACAAATATAGGGGCGCTAAAAAAAATGTAGAGCAAATATACAGTGCTTGTTTAGACAGGCACACTCTATTGATGAACATATATGGCACTTCTTTAAATAAGCATCGTATATGTGTTGGTTTAAAAAAATAAAAAATGCGAAGCAAATATACAACGCTTGTTTAAACAGGCGCACTCTATTGATGAACATATACGACGCTTCTTTAAATAAGCATCGTATATCCTTTGCAAAAAAGTTTTATATACAATGCTGTTTATACAGCGCTTCCAAATATAAGCGCACTGTCTAGAACAAGCAAAAAATATACGGCGCTTTTTGAAATAAGCGCACTCTATGTAACATTATATACAACGTTTATTTGAAAAAGCACCGTATATAGCGATTTTTTTAAAAAAATATATATTTGACTTATTTTTCTCCCTATTCGCACTTTATACAGGCTTGTTTCACTACTCTAGTTACTTTAGAACTCACACGCACTCATTTTTTCCTTGCATCTTCATCGTTGCTTGCTCCCCTACACGTTTGTTCGCTACTACTGCTATGGTCAATGTCGTGCATCACTACTGCTACTGTGACCGGCGTCGCGTGCACCCTTCTCGTCGTTACTGCACGCTATAGTCGTCTTCGTTCTTGTGCTCTGTTGTCTTCACTGTTTATACGCAATTCTTGTGCTCTGTTGTCCTCACTGTTTGCGTGCTTTACTGTCCTCACTGGTACCATTCTCATGCTCCCCATCTCGTCATAGTTCTCATGCTCAGTTCTCATCACTATTACTATTGCTGTGTATTAAGGTTCCTACTTTTGCTTTTATAGTGCCCAAAGCAACCTAACAGTAATGATTATGGGTATTATGTTTGCCGATAAATGAAGGAAATCCTCACCCACTGTGAAGGGGGGACAATCTCAAAAGACATATGTGATATTGGTCTTATATCTCAATCCTTTTAAATATATTCTCACTTGGTTTTAATTTCATTTTTTATTTTTGTAGTACATCTCTAGTTGCAGCAGGAAGCAATATTCTAACAATCAAATCATTGAAGTTAGGGAAGATTGGTGACAGTATATCATCCAGAAATGCTTATAGGTGAGCCTTTGATTCATGATGTCTAATACTCATAGTTAATAAAGCTATTTTAATGCTTTTAGAATGCATGTGTGTAGAGACTCCCTTGGTCTCTTTGAATTTGGAAGTGTACGAAAGCCATATTTGTACATATTGTGTTGTTTTTGCTATAGAAACCCCTTACTGGATCAAATCAGTGACTACAACCCTTATTTTTGTGAATTGAAACTGATTCATGATCTAAAATTACTCCTATTTTATGCCCTAAATGATGAACAATGGAAGCCCAAACTTGTTTGTGTATTAGGGTATTGTCATTGTTTGAATTTGGCAATTCAAGAACCATGACTCTGTCAATTTTGTGGTGACTGTTTCAGACTTGAAATCATGCATAAATTCATGAAATTAACTTGCTTTTGGCTTTAATTTAATGTTACAAAAGTTTCCAAGTCATTACCCTACTTGTATGGAGTCAAACCATGTATAAGTATGTGAATTCGAGTATATTTTTCTGCATAATTCTGCAGTGCAGACCAGCAGCATTTGAGAACTATAAAATCATGTTTTTATTGAGTCAAAAGTTGTTTAATTGATGCATTATGGTTTGTATATGATCCCTACAAAATTTGGTAAGCTTTAGACACCATTTAAGTGAGTTATGCCACTTGAACTTACCATATGAATAGTAATTTCAGGTTGCAGTACATCCCCTCTGTTTTTGCATAATTAACACTATTTTTATGCTTAAATCATGCTCAATAAGTTAACAATGGAAGCCCAAACATTAAAGACCATATAGGAAAAAGTTTGGAAGGATTTGGATGTAGATAGTCACAAAAGAGCATGTTTAGTATCATTATAAGCTTGTTGTCCTGTTTTTATTTCTATGACAGCAGAATCACTTTCAAAGTATTATTTTTGTGCAATTGAGTGTTAAACTTACTGGTTACTTTTTGCCTTGCAATGCAGGAATATGTAGCAATAGCAAGATGGCATCATTTTTTTGTCTTGCATTGCAAGAGTACGTATGCAACAAATAGCTCTAAAGTAGTTAATTAAACTTATTAGTTGTGGTAATTGTAAATAGTTCAAGTGGCCAATGCCATGTTTAGATTATTATATGCTATGTTTAGATTGTAAATAGTTCAACTTGATAGCCTCCTTTTGTAGAGTAGCTAAACTTAGTAGTTAATTTAACTGTAAATATTTCAAGTAGCTAGTGTTATGTTTAGATTGTAAATATAGTTCAAGTATATATATTTTGTATTTGTTATATAATAGAATCACATTTGGCAAGATCATTTAATGCATTTTGGTGGATTCATGTATAGTTCTTAGACTGTTTCTATTGTACAGGTTTTGGAAAAAATGAGAATGAATGAAACAGGTTAAAAAAAAAGGGGGACATAGATGGCGCTTTTTTGAAAAAGCGCCATCTATTCCTGACAAATAGATGGCGCTTAGTGCTTTTTCAAAAAAGCGTCATCTATCTTAAGAATTATATAGTGCGCTTTCCTGAATAAACGCCGTCTATTTGCAAGCACATATATTACACTTTTTGAAAAGTGCCATCTATAAATATACAGCGTCTAAATAGATGATGCTTAAAAAGCGCCATCTATACGCAAAAAAAAGGCCATATATTAGCATTTTTGGCGTAGTGTAACCATCATTACTCATCATTATAACCCTTTAGTGATAACATTAACATTTTTGTTTCCCTGTTTGCAAACATTGAAGAGGGTGGAACTTAAAGTGGTTTTATTGATAGGATATTTGGGATTTGAGTTTAGAAAGAGTTGTACAAAAATACTTAGTTTTGTGAGGAATGATTATAACTAGATTGTCTATTAGCAAAACTCATGGTAGTTGTCAAAGACTGAATGTAACCCCAATTATTGAAGAGAACTAGAATAAATCCCATGTTCATTCCCTCTTTCTTAAAGAGAAAATAGGCTATGCATTGATAATGTAAAGAGTTTTACACTGTCATCCAATCACAAATCACCGTGTATGATAAGTTAATTGACTTTTATAATAATACCTTAAAAGTCATACCAACGATAATTTCTAATTAGTTGACAATGTAAAACATTTTACACTAACAGTACATAGCTATTAAACTCTTCTTTAAATATTTTACTTTAACATTTAGGTTTTAGTTGTGGTTTATAAACTTAATGTCAGTAACAAAATTATTTTTAAGAAATCTATTTTTCAAAGTGTTGAATAAATGTACTTATTCTTCTACCAGACAATTGTGTTTGACTTGTTATTTTTTTCAAAATAAAAATTCTTGATTCCTTTTCAATATTTTTATTATTGTGAAAAGGATTTTGCCTAAATTTTTCAATATGTTACCTATTGATTATATATGTGTGTGTGTGTGTGTGTGTGTGTATGTTTATACATATACATGTGTATATATATACATATATAGATATGTATATACATGTGTATGTATACATATATATACATGTGTATATACATACATATGTATATGTATACATTTATACATATATACATATATGTATGTATATACATGTATACATATATACATATATACATATATATATATATATATATATATATATATAAGGTTAATAATTTTAAATTTTCCTGCCAAAAAATAATTATTTTTTATTTTTCAATTCATAATTATATTAATTGAAGGTATTATGACAATGGAATATGATTCTCATGGCTTGAAATTTTAATTTGATAACAAAAAAATATAATCTAATGCAAATTAATTGATAACACTACTACATATATTGTTATTCAAATTTATAACATATTCAAATTAAGAAATCTCACAAGATTCAAACTAAAGAAACTAAAACCCTTTTATGAATTTAAATTATTATTCTTTTTAATGATTTCAGAATGGTCATGTTTCAATTAGCGACGTTCTTGATTTAAACATTCAATATTTTTAAAAAAAAAAACTTAATTATTATTATAAATAATTTATTCAATGTGTAATGCTAGTGTTTTCCCTAATTCATATTTAGTGATTTGAATAATTAGAAGTAGAATTAAATTTAATTTCTGCATCTAAAATGTAATAAATAAGATGTGGTTTTGTGTGGCTTGTTTTATGTTGAGTTGCCTCGGAAAACACCAATTTGAATTTGTAGGAATTAATAAATTGTTGTATAGCCAAAATATCTCTATGGATAGTGTCTCTGTTGGTTTGGTGAGTAAACAATGGTATTGGGTTAGTTTTAGGCCTTAGAGAGTTGTTAGAAAGTTGTTGGGCCTTAGTGAGCCCAAAATTTCACTTAGAGCCCATATACCCTCTTAAGACACTAAGTTTCTTCTCCATTTTCTTTTTTTTCTTGCCACTCACACTATCCTCCACTCTCCAAAAATTCTTTCTAACACCTTCCCAAAATTCTTTAAGAGTGAAGCAAGATTTCAAGACCAATTTCCACACTTTTGACTTGTGTGAGGACCATGCTCTATTAGTTGGTGAGTTCCCCTTCCTTTGTCTTTCATTTTAGTGGGAATCAATGGTTAGGGCATGGAATTTTTTTTTGTTTTTGAGTTACAATGGCTGAAATCCGTGGGTTTTTGGGTGTGTATTTTATTGTTATAAAGTTCTCTCTATTTTGGGCTCTAGGGTTCCATCCCTCTTTTCTCTCCTCTTCCACAAATTTGGATTTTCGAAGGCTCCAAGAGGCAATGGAAGCTTACGAATTGTTGTTTATGGTTTAGTAATTGTTGGAATGACAAAATGTTGCCTTAGATTGACTTGAAATTTGATTAATGTCAAATGGTGGTGAAGCTTTGATGAAAATGGATTTGAATATGAATGTGGTGATTTTTTTGGTGGAATGTTGTAATAGATGAAAAATCTAATGGATATATGATTGTTTATTGTTGGACAATGTTGATTCAACCCTTGTTGGACTATTTTGGGAATGGGTGTTGAAAAAATTGGGTTATTGATGTTTTTCAAAAATGTTCTAGTTTCTGGTGGTGTAGCATCGCAGAGCAAAGAGGGGTCTCGCTAGTATGATGTCATAATTCAAGTTTCTAAATTTTTTTAATTTAAGACATTATCTTTAACTAATGGAATTCCTCTTCTCCAAGTAACCAATTTCATAACTTGGTTTGTGTCTAGTTGTAATAGTAAAACATGTGACTAATTCTAAAGCATTCTATACTTAATCTCCAAGTTTCTTAAATTTGTCTAAGAGTTTCTCATTTTATTTTAATTTTAAACACTTAAGTCTAATTTAATTGTATCAATTTGGTCCCTACACTCTATAACGTGCAGCCAAGTGTAATGGCTACACTGTATTTTATTCAAATTTTATCAATTAAAATTAATTAATACTAATTTAACCTATTTCACTAAATTAATTAATTCATGTACTAATTCAATGTAAATGACCTTGATACTTATTGAACATGTGAAATTAAGTCCTACATTATTTATAGAAATTAAAAAATAATTTTCTCCTAATTTTTAATTAACTAAAATGTATTTTTAAGTAAAAAAATATTATTGAATCCATTTTTAATTAAATAAATTCCAAATTTTCAAAATAATTATAAAATTAAATTACTCACATGGAAATATGCCGTAGGAATTTTTTTTTTCGTTATTTTTATGCGTCAAAAAGATACTGATTTTGCTTTACAGTCAACTAAGGGCATTTTGCACAAATTTTTTTTAAAAAATTTAAATTTATATTTTAATATATGGAACATGATTCCAGGCTCAAAATGACTTTTTATCATCATTTGATTCTATTTTGTATGTTAACCTCTTTTATAGAGAATTAGGATGTGATCATCATTTTACATTTTTTTGGCCCTGGCTCGAAAAAATTATTATAAATTACAATTGAATAGTTCTCAGAATTATGAAAGCAACCATAGGGATCAAAATTTTGATTGCTAGAAATAAAATTGGATGAAAATATAAAAAAATGGTTATAATGGAAAGAGGGGTGTTACAAACATTATTACACAAGCATTGCAGTGACTGAAGCGTACTCAAGATGCATTCTATGGAAACCAATCTTTAGGAGCAACATTCCTGATAGACTTTAGAAGCTGTTAGTGGATGACTAGAAATCTAGCTCACATCAACAGTCACAAGTTTAAATTCAATTTTGTGAGTTATTTTCAAGGAAGAAAGAGAAAGCAAGGTCAAAAAAAGTCCAGAAGTAGTAAAAAAGACAGAAAAGGCCAATTATGTTCAAAAGACAGCTCATACAATTTTTGACCAAGTTTGAACAGCCTTCAACACCCATAAAACAGCTAGTTTAAGGCACTTAACCACTATAAAGGGATGACTATTTAAAAGATATCAGTGCAAGGAAGAAAAATAATATAGTGGGGGTAAAAATAGAGAACTTATGCTTATAAAAGAGAAACGTTTGCTACTAACAAGTGTCTTCCTTAGTCAAACACTCTAATTCTTACGTTCACCATTTCAGTATCTTAAAGAATGTGTCAAAAACTCTTAGCATTATTGTAAATGAGTATTAAGGTCTATCCAACTAACAAAAAATCTAAGAGGGGGAAATAGAAGATCATTCAAGGGATTAGTGCTTTTGGAGTGAGTCTGTAAGCATGACTAAGTTAGTTGTGAGTTGTAACAGTTATTGAGCTATGGGTTTAGGATTGGAGAGGCTTATGAAAGAATACTTGGTTGTGAGAACCTGCGGATGTGAGATACTAGTTATGTAACCTGTAGAGGTGAGAATTCTAAGGCCCATTTACTTCTATTTTCATATCTTGTTTTCAATTTTTGTTTTTACCTTTTAATTACAAAATTGCCACATCATTTTTTATTTGTTTTTTATTTTCAAAGATTTGTACAAGAAATAATGAAAATAGATTTTTGTTTGGTTTTCTCTGTTTCTTATACGAATCTTTGAAAATAAGAAATTAATTGAAAACAATGTGACAATTTTGTAATTAAAAAGATAAAATAGAAAATAAAAATAGGAAATTTAAATAAAAGTAAATGGGCCCCTAATGACTCTCCAATCCACTTTAGCAACTATGTGCTATCATAGTTTATGTAGCACAATTGTCAATTCAGGTTCAAGGGATATTTTTATTCAATTAGTTTACCAAACAACACTCTCAAATGGTTACACATCATTATAGTGAGTAAAGAATAAAGGCATCTTTGTGGAAGTTGCAATCTTTAACTATATACCTGCTTCAAAAGAAATTATGATGCGTTAAAGAAGCACAACTAAATTGTTACATGGATATAGTACATTGTTAAACCAAAAAAATAAGAGATTATGTGAAGTATAAAGACAATCTAGGCATAATTTTGACTATTACTAAGTTTAAAATATGTATACTTGAAACAAAGTCTGAAATCACTAGCATGCAATCACTACCCATTCCAACACAAAATGATGAATAAACATGGAGAAAAATCAAAAACCTATAAAGAATAAGAAGATGATGACCTCTGGAGCATGTTAGGGAGAAGTAATAACAAACCAAGGAAAATTGCTTGGGTGCATTTTTAGTGCTTAGGTGAGATTGGGTTGCAAATAATAAATGAAAAGTAGAGAAAAGTACATGCATGTCTAAATGTGAAGAAATTAGTCTTAAAATTAGGTGTAGATGGATGCCTTTACTTTGTTGTTCCAAAATGAAACAATAGAATAAATGTTAATTGGTTTTAAAGCACCAACCTTTAACTTGGATCAAAAAACGTGGATGTAACACTCTTTAATTTTAAATATAATTTATATTAATTTAGTTATTAAGTTTAAGTAAATAAAAATGCGTGTAAAATTTTTCCAGTTTTAAAAGAAATTCCAAACTTAACAGAATTTGGAAATGGTAATAAAATATGAAAGATATATACATATATTTCATAAAACTGTACATCATGGTTTGAGTAATAAATAACAATCAGAAAACAAAAGTACATCGAAATACATATACTACCTAGCCCACTATATACATCAAAAAGATCCTATACAGAGCAGTATTTATCTACCCTATCCCTTATACAAAAAGAAAATACTATAGGTCTTCAGGTCCTCTCCCGTTGAGATGTTCTCTATCACGTACTCAGCATCACGGAGCGTTAATGTCATCTTCAATAATCACGATCAATCATACATAGAAGAAAATAATAGAGTGAGGCGTTTTGTTCTAAAATTACTTTTACATGTACGGTAGGAAATCTACCATAAAACAAAGATAAAACACAACTGACAACACAAGGGATCCTAAGGTTCGTTCTAAGTTGTATCCGACTACCCTTGGCTAGGTATGGATCCATACTTCCATTAGTGGGTAATAGTTCTCAACAGAACCTAGGAAGTGACTGGAAGTACATATACCTCTCTCAACACCATCACATGGTACAGTCCTCATCATCATTGAGGAACAAAATAACAATTTAGGATATCCATTTATAGACGTATACTCTCAAACCAATCCTAGAATGCTGAGTAGTTGTCGGGGTTATCGAGTTTGGTCAAGCGAATATCCCGGCTCAAGGGCGCTACCCTGGCCATTGGGACCTTTACCACTCGATGCCTACCCCCAAGACCTCCGCAAGTGGGTCCTTGCCTTTCATTCCTTAGTGTACCAAACTGTGGCTTCTCTAACAGGGTGCCATGCCACTACATGTCACTTGCTTTACATTACTCACTGATTTATCACTTCCTAATTTCTCAAACAGAGGTTTCCCTGCTCTCATTTAATTTGAGCATCAGTATAATCAACATTTCTGCCTTATTTTGCAGAAATTGCACTATACCAAAATTTTAACAGAATAACGATATAACAATTATAGTATAATTACTAAAAGAATAACAACTAAATAAATGCATTTTGATTTCTAAATTTAAGCAGAGTAACAGCTTAGTAAATGTATTTTTATTTTTTAAAATTGAACAGCGTAACAACTTAACAAGTAAAATTTAATAATTTAAATTTAAGCAGAGTAACAATTTAATAATCATGATTTAATAATTTAAATTTGGGCAGAGTAACAACTTAGTAAAAATTAAAGTTTAACTTTAAACAATAATAACAATACTAAAATTTAAGCCTAAACGAGTTTAGGGGAAAACCCTTCCTACCAACATGCAAAGTGACAGTAATTTAGAACCAACCCCACTCCCCCCATTACCTCTAAGATAATTGATGGAGAGGATGAAATTGTTGATGCAAGAGCTCCTAGAAAGAGAACTTTACTAGTTGTTGGAAAACTAGTAAAATTTTAACATAAAAACAAAATAAAATAGATTTTTTTCTAGAGAGAGAAGCTCTCTAAGAATTTGGTAGTTTGAGAGAGAGAGAGGTGCTGAAAATGGTCCAAGACCATGGGTATTTATAGAGGGGAAGAAGAGGGTTAGGTGTCCCTTGGATGATGTAAGCAATGATGCAATAAAACTTATTTTAATTTTTTTTTAATTAATTTTAGGGACACATACCCCAAATAGGTGGGTGGTGAATCACCTATTTTAGGGTTGAGGACGTGCTCCACCAGCTGTCCCAAGCCTCCATGTGTCAAATTTTATCTGTAGGTGAATTAACCGGTATCGATAAAAACGCCTAAACTTGAAAAATTAGCTTTTAATATCAAAATAATGCATTTTAATGCAAAACTGGACAAATAAATTATTTTTTATCAAAAATAAATTTCTAATAATAAATTTTTATTTTTATTAATTTATTTCAAATTATATGTATTTATTTTGTATTTTTAAGCTAGAAAATTCATAAAAAATCCATTTTAATTCAATAAATACCAAAATTTTATCAAAATTCTAAAATTAAATATTTTACCCATAATTAAACTAAAATTACCATTTTCACCCTTTTTGAATGTCAAACCAATACTGGCTGGCTTATTAGACACGTAGAGGCATTTTGGTTATTTTACACAGAAATTCTAGAAAATTTCCAAAATTATATTTTAATATATATGACATAATTCTAAGCTCAAATTGACATTTTAATATCAATTGAATCTTTTCCTCATGTCAATTCTTAATATTGAGAAATAAGGACAAAATTGTCATTTTCTAATTTCTCCGGGCCTTGGCTCGAAAAAATTATTAAAAATCACGATTAAATAGCTCTTGAAATTTTGAGCAAAATGGTGGTAGTCATAATTTCAAAATTCCTTTCCGATTTTTCAGAATTGTATTACCAAATATTATAAAAAAATAGTGGAAGAATTGAAATAGGATTATTATATTTTTCACTACTTTTCTCTCAAAATAAAGTTTTATAATGAGAGATACTTAATATAAAATTTCAAAATATTTTGAGGTCAACAAGTCTCCGGTTGGTTCCCACAGTTAACTAGGGGTATTTTTGTCATTTTACAAAAATTATCTCAATAAATTCTAAAAAAAATTTATAAAATTATTATTAATTGTTCTAAATACATTGATGACTTAAAAATAATTTTTAAACATACAGAATAATTTAATATATAAAAGTAGGAGTGTTACAGTGGACATGGCCTTATAAAAGAAAAAAAGAAAATCAAACATTCATTACCATAAATTCCATCTCACATATGTTAATGCCATGCCACAAATCCCAAAAAAAAAAATACTAAATATGCATATAAAGCATAAAAGAACACACCTTGAGGAACTAATCCCCAACCCAAAGAGAGTCAACACACTCCACAGTGCCTAAAACCACCTTAAACACTAGCAGTAACATCTACTATATCTCAGACATATAAGTTATCAACTTCTCAATTTGACAACAAACATGTAATTCATACTGCATTAACATCACAATACTGTGAAAGCAAGACACTTAAGAGATAAGTTACTCATCTATAGTTGAAAGTATAAAATTGATTAAGACACTTTGCATCCATATGTGTAATAGTTGTTGTTGGTTCTAGCCTAATTTTATTTCTTATAATAAATTTAGTTAGGTCTAGATATGTTTGTAACATACTTCAATCAAAATTTGGGGTAATATGGATTTCAACAAAAGAAATCACGTTTCTGACACATGTCAACTGGAGTTGAAGTGTGACCCCTGACCTTTTTTAAATAATAGCCCATGCATCCATGGAATAGAAGCATTCTCCTTTGTATTATTTATATATTGTACATATATGCAAAATTGATGTTTTAAAACAAATGAAATGTAACACATAATTCACCCAAACCCATTTCATTACTGTGTTTGAGTTTTTTAATACAAAAATTAATGTAAGGCTAGATGAAAAACATGCATTCTTCATGTTTTCACATTACATTATGCCCATTTATTTGTCAAGTAACAAAAAACAAATAATGGATTTTCTTAATCAATTTTCCTTCCTCGGCTTCTATCATTAATTATACTCTTCAATGATTTTGGCATTTAAATGATTGCATGTGTAAAAATAATTTAAATTTATTTTTATTTTATCATCATTTATATTTTAAGATGCATGATATGGAAATATTTGTTTTAATAATATTTTATTGGTCATTTTATGATGATCAAGGCACTTCAAAGTAAATTGTATTTAAAGCTAGTATCAAAGTTTTGATCAAAAAATATGACCATGGAGGTGCTTCTCATGATTCACCATCAAACAAAATTTTAATAGAACATAATTGATAACTTATAAGAAAATGGATTAGAGACTACAAGTGTTAGTAAAGATGGTAGAGTTGAAGAAAGAAGAGAGAAAATATACACAACTAAAAATGTATTGAAATGAGAAAGGTGGTTTTATAAGAGTATAAGCTTATAAAGCCAATTAGTAGAGGCAAATTGAGATTAGCTTGAACAACCCATAAATAAAGCCAGGTTAGGCTCTTGAAATTTAGGCTGAAAAAAAGGGGGGCAATTTGGCTTGACTAGACTGAAAACAACTAGGCCCATTTTGGCTTTGTATTATTTATTATTTTAATTTTATTTCTTTATAAATTTTATATAAATTTAGGTTTAAAAAATACCAATTTGCCTTGGCCCGATGAGCCCAATGAGTCAGGCTAGGCCAACAAATCCACAGCTTATTAGAAATTCAGGTAGGGCAAACTTAGGCCCAAGTTGGGGCTGAGCGACCTAATTTGCCACCTCTACTAATTAGAACAACTAACTTCCTAATTGATGTAAGTGACCTATAATTAATTTGTATATCCTTAATACCCCTTGTAAGTTGGAAGGTGTACATAACACTTCTAACATAAGGTGAGCAATACTAATGCATATCAAATTAAGAGTTAAATACAATGAGAAATGCCAAAAATACTTCGACTGAAAAAATATGAACAATGAAATGAAAAAAAAAAAATTCAACCCCTAATAAAGACAGAAGCTATCAAAGCTTAACCATCAAGAATAGAAGCTAGATGTGATGCTTAACCATTTTAGAGAGAAGCCAAAAATAGAGTCTCAATACTTAACCACCATACAAGTCAAAAAATAAAACCACAAAGCCAAATAAAGGCAAATGATTAACTATTAAGCAAAAGCCAAAACTTAAGACTTAACTGCTTAACAAAAGCAAACATGCTTAACAATTTAGCAATGGCAAAAGATAAAATCAAGCCAAGTGAAGTTGTGTAACACCCTAAAGAGTATTACCTTTTGCCTGCTTATATTGCTCAAACATGGAAGTTTAAAATATAAGAATATCAGAGAAACTACGTGAAAACTAAAACGTAAACATCAATACTAAACAGGGTTACTAAAATATCTAATACAATTTTCATGGCACTTAAGTGTCGTACATAACATCATCAAAAATACATAACATAAATTAACTCCCACAGATTGGGAGGCCCAAACTATAAATTCCTCCTCCGGGTAAGGCTCCAAGCTACTCCTAAGAGGACTTCACCTGCTAAATCTGTAAAACATGAAAACTTAAAAGAATGAGACGCAATGTCTCAATGAGTGTTACGGGAATTCTAAGGGTAGGCTAGCTCTTCTATCCTAGAATCCTTCCTTAACTCGTATAGTTTTACTTCTCTACTAAATTCCCAATTCTTTACCTCTTTAGTACTTAACCTCATAAACTATGCCCAACTTATAGCTTGCTAATCTTTAATGGGCCTAAACCCTGAGTCTTTTGACCCATACCAGTCCCTTACACCAGACAACTGTGTCCCTTTCACTTGCATAAGTACTAAACTCTTTCTCTAACCTCCTCTAGACTTCTTACTTCTTATAACACTAGGTGAGGGCTTACCTTCTCTTTCCTTATCTTTCTCCTTTCTTACCCTTTTGGGACTTAAACATAAACTTTCTTTAGGGTAAACTCCTCGCATATCCACCAAGTAGCATCTACCATAAACAGTATCCTTACTAAGCACATTGGTTCTTTAGTTTAGACTTTATTTGACTCACCTATAACTAGGCATACACATCATCATATATCCAACAAGGTCTTCATACACACCTCACATAGGCATTCATATCATACATCTCATAATTTCCTTTATGTTGTTGCATGGTTCTGGTTAGCTTTGTTATTATCTTTCCACTAAACTACCGTCGTCATATCTGGCTGAACTCATAGCCGCCAACAAGCGTCCCTCTTGCTTTCGACCTTTAGTTAGACCACCAATCCAAATGGTCGCACCAACTTCTATTATCGGAGTAGTACCCTAAATCCCTTTGCCTGAGGGACGAGCACTTTTCTTTTGCCACAAGGGGCCTCTTAGCCCTTTACTTTTCCTTCAACCCTTCTTGGGTTGCTTAAAACCTTTATCATAAAAACTCTCCATAGCTTAGTTGTTATAAGGGATCCCCACTACAGGTGTACTTATACTAAGCCATGGATGGCGCATTCCGAACTAGGAGGATCTACCCTATAATTACTAAAAGGGATATTATTTTCTAAAGCCTTTTCTTTTCCTTTGAAAACCTTTTATTTTTCCTTTAAACTCAGGGTAGATCCCTATTTTCCCTTTTTAACTTTAAGGAATATCCTTGTCTTTGTTAAGGAGGCATCCTTAAGATCTTAAGTGTCTTAGGTCTTTCCTTATGTACGGCTCATCGTTGTACTCACACAAACACAAATCACAACCATAAGAATAATACTACAGCTATACAAGTCCACAATCAACAATACAAACATAACAAGGTAACAACATAAGTAAAGACACAAAGAACAAATATATAGAGCTTCCAAGCCTACCTACTACCCAAAATTTGCTTAGCGAAGCTATCGCTCGCACAGCAAATTCATACTGACTTCTAAACCCATCTTGTTGCCCAAAATTTGTTGAGAGAATATAAGTTCGTTGAGCGCATTTCCCTAAACTTTTCAAGATTCGCCCAAAATTTGTTGAGCAGATCTAAATTCGCTAAGCAAAGTTGCCTAAACTTTTCAAGATTCGCTAAGCCGTTTCAATATCACTGAGCTGTTGGGTGATTTTTAGCATCGCCCAAGCTCTTCATTGCACCATAAACAATCATAAATCACATATATTCCATTTCTAACCAATTAATATACCCCTAAAACCCCTCAATCATGCATTATCATCAAAAACCCACAAAAACCCAACCAAAGATTCAAAGGGGAGGAAGGGGGAAACGGGGAACAAACCATATTCAAAAGGGTGTGGGAAAGGGTAAAGGGGAAGCACTCACATTGGGGATGCACAAAGATGAGCTCTAAAGTGGGATCTCTAGGTCTCCTTCTTTTCCTTCTTCTTCCCTCTTCCTTATTTCTTTCTTCTTCTTCTTCTCCTTCTCTCTTCTTTTTCTTTTCTTTTTGTAACACCCCAAATTTCAAATACTAGAAATAAACCACGAGATAGCTCTTAGTAGGACCCTTCCCTTGTGTTATTAGACAAAAAATGCCTTAAGAGTTATTGTTATTATATTTCTTATTATTATTATTCCTATTCTTATTAATATTATATTTATTATTGTTGTTGTATCAGTTATTATTATTATTATTATTATTATTATTATTATTATTATTATTTTGTGTTGTGTGTTATTATATTTATTGATATTATTATTGTTGTTGTTGTTGTTGTTGTTGTTATTATTATTGTTATTAATACTTTAATATTAGAAATTACTATGAATGTTATCATAGAACCCAAAAGAGCATTTAGGGTCCAATAGGGGACTAAAGCCCACTAAGCCACATACCCACCCACATGTTATAAGAAGGAAATAGAGAAGGAGGGTTAGGTTTAGCCGTCACAAAATAGAAGAAGAAAGAAAGTAGAGAATGAGGAGGAAAAGAAGAAGAAGAGAAAGAAAAAGAATAGAAATCGAAAAACCCAAGTCCTAGAACTCAGCTTTGCGTGCTCCTAAAGGTGAGTGCTCTCTCCCATGTTCTTCCTTGTCCTTTATGTTATTCTTGTTCATCTATTTACCTTTTTCCCCTCCTTATGCCTAAGATTAAGGATTTGATGGGTTTTGAGGGGATTGTGAGGGAGTAAGGAGTTTATAGATTAGATAGACTTTGGACAACCTTTCTTCAAAAACTGAGTCAATGTTGGTGCTGGACGCGCGGACCCGTTGGGCGAGGTACAACACCCATCAGGCAGGTTGGGTCGTGACATGGACCTACTGAGTGGGGTTCAATACCCGCCGAGCGAGTTTGCTGTTAGCGTGACTGCCAGGCAAACCTCTTGTCCCGCCAGACGGATACAATCTTCGTTATTCCGTTTTTTGTGTTTATGAACTTCTTTTTGCAGTTGTTAATTCATTATTGCTTCTTTTCTTATGCCTCGTTAAGTTTATACTTATGATTGTTATTTACCTTGAGAAAACTGAGTGTGATATGAACTTATGTTAGTGCTTCATGATAAAAGCCCATGAAAAGTTGTAAGCATTAATGTGACCATGCATCATAACATTTGAGTTATATGATGAGGAAAGTATGTAAGAATCTGGCTGGTGGAGGTCGTGATGGGTTGTCTAACCCTAGCCTTGGGGGTTATCTGGTTGGGAAAACTCTAATGGTCCATATTGATCCCATAGAGTCGGGGTATAACTGGCAAAACTGGGTAACCTTGACTAGTCGCCGGGGGGATATCATACTAGTTGAGGGTGAGAGAGCTGAAGGCATCGGTACCGATGATGCTTTTTATGGTCGTGCATTTACTCCTAGTCTACTTTCTAAAAAGTTTAGGTTGGTACCACATGTGCATGAGTAGAGATTTAGAAACTTAGTATGTATATGCATCTTGCTACAATGTGATATGTTGAACTGTGCTACGTTGTAACTGTTTGAAGTCTATGTGACCTTGTTCATAAGCGAATGATGTAATGTGTACACATGTGAAAATATGATTGTGTATTGTGATAAATTGTCAAGATTATGTATATGTGCTTATGTTAAGCATGTATGTCATGCTTGTTTGATGAAACAAAATGATGTGTATGTCTAGTTATTAGCCAAAATATGTGAAATAAATGTATGCTTGTAATTAAAATTGTGTTTGCTACCTCAAGGATAAGTGAGAGGCTAGGCCCTAGGATAGTGTTGAGAGGCTTCTAGTTGAATAATAATAGTTGTGAACAAGATAGAGAAAGAGTGAATCCCCACACGACGTAATAGAAAGGTATAAGACAAGTAAGAGAGAACAAAACGAGGGTATTAAGGTGAGTGTTAAGGAAGTGTCAAAAGTATTTTAGAATGTTTGTGACCTTAGACTTGACCTCTAGAGAACAACCTTAAATATCAAAAGGAAGAAGAGTAAAATCTAAACATGAAGGGTTTAAATACTAGAGAAGTTTTTGGGTAAGAAAGAGTTCTTAGGTTGAGAATAAGATAGTAAAACTAATATAACAGTTGGGAGAATGAGAGAGTAGTTAACACAGGAAGTATTGAAGATTAAAAGGTGTAGACTAGACCATCGGTATGGAGAATTATGAGAGAACTAGTGAGTTTAAAGCCATAAGAGATAAATGATTAAGGTTGTCCGAGTAAAAGAGTCTAACCCAGCCATAGAGTCCTTAAAGCACTCACTGAGGACATTATGTCTCACTCCTTTAAGTTTCCCTTTTTTCAGGATATAGGCGCAGATATGTGCGGATGGAGCTTCGAGTCACGTGCAAGAAGACATAGCCTAGTTTATGTTATGTTTTTGTATTCTTTATATTTTGTACAACACCTTCGGTGATAAATGAGTTGTATTAGGCACGTATGTGGTTTTTTTATTGTATTGTTCATATATAATATCTAATTATATTTATTAGTATTGTATGTTGTTTCTACATTTTTAAGTTTTTTTTTTCATTCTAGAAATCTAGACCTAATTACGGTAATACCCTTAGGGTGTTACAAAAACGGGGAACAAACCACATTCAAAAGGGTGGGAAGGGGTAAAAGGGAAGCACTCACATTAGGGATGCACAAAGATGAGCTCTAAAGTGGGATCTCTGAGTCTCTCCTTCTTTTCCTTCTTCATCCCTCTTCCTTATTTCTTTCTTCTTCTTCTTCTCCTTCTCTCTTCTTTTTCTTTCTTTTCTTCTTCTCTCTTTAACTCTCCCTTCCCTCTCATATAAAAACCATGTGTGTGTGTTTACTTGATGGGGTTTGGCCCGCCCTAGGCCTTAGCTCCCCATCTAGGTTCTGTTATCTTGTTCCTATAATATTCTAATATAAGAGTAACTATTCTTAATAGCACTTAAGGCATCTATAACCATTTATCATAAAGGCTATTTCCATAAAAAAAATCTATCTAACTTTATTTCTATGTCCATAATTTGGGATGTTATAGGTTGAGCAATAACAAAACAACAAAGAGAAAAAACACCTACTATTTAGTTTACATGAGAAGCTACAAGTAGAGAAGCAATATAAAAAGGGCAACATCAATTACATCTTCACCATAGAACCATATGCTCTAAAATGATGCCTTGTGGTGGGACAGTAGAGGGTGAATTAAGCTTTGCGAGGTTGAAAGATGCCTCAAAGGAAGAAATGATTGGAACTAGATCTAAAAAATGAACAGACCAAATCTAAAATGATGCTTGCATGGGAGTGTTGATGATGGTGGTTTAATAGTTAGGATCAAAATTTGTGGTTATCTATTGGCAAAGTTATGAATCTTGGAGATGATGAAAAGAATGTTACTGTTGTTGATAGAGCCTCAATATGCTCTTAGATAAAAGTAGTTTGAGGGATTGAAACTTTGGATGACGAAGATAGTGAGATGATAGCAAAACCACCACAATGAACTTGTTGGTTCATTGACCAATAAGCCTTTATGGAGAGGACCAAAGGCAGAGAGAATGGATATTATCTTCAAACAAACAAAAAAAAAGAAAACAAAACAAAAAAAAATTGTTTCGATTCTCTTAGGATATAGAACAAGTTATTATAGGAAAATTATTGAACATGACCTTTGGACATATTAATTGCATAAAGTATTTTGATGAAGACAAAGCCAAAGCCAAGAGAGCTTCAATGAAGGCATATCCCAAACCAAAAAGAATGGAAGAAGACAAAGCCAAGACAAAACCTTATGTGAAGACAAATAGCCAAAGTCTTAGGCAATTAGGTAAGATTTATCAATTCTAGCTAAATTTGCTCAAAGGGATACTTTGGGAAAGCAAAAAATTGATTTTACAATTAAAAAAGAATTTTAATTTGAAAAACATGTTCCTAAGCTAACATTGGCTTAGGAATTGATTTCCCATGCTTGGAATTGATTCCCTTGAAGAGGAATTGAATGTGTTTTGTGAAAATCGATTTTTGAATGTAAATTTCTCACAAGGAATCTGGAGGAATCATTTCCCACGTGAAGGAATCGATTCCCCATGATGGAATCGATTCCCAATGGCTATTTCTAAATTATAAGAAAAGATTTGATTTTAAAATTAATTGGTATCTTTTGGTTATCAAATCTAATATTTAGGGATTGCCAAAATTGATGACTTTATCTTATAATCTTTATATAAAAAATGCTTTCCACTAAACAAATTAGAAGCAAAGAGATTAATTGAGAAATTGGGGTTATTTTGCTTAAGCCAGTGCTTAGAAAGAATTGTAAGTCATAATAACTTTAACTTGCTTTTTGGTGAAATCCAAGGGTAGATTTCCCTTATTGGTTCTAAGAAAGGGTTTTTCCTAGGTTCTGAGTGTTAGGTGTCACGTAGGTTTGTAGGATAGGCTTCTTGTGGTACCTTAAGGTTAGGTTTTTCTAGTGGGTGATTAGAGTGAGAAAGTGAAAAGCATCTCAAGTGGGGTTGTCAAGGTAGGTGTCTTTAAGTGTAAAAAGCTTGATGCACTATAAACTCTAATTTGATAATGGTGAAATATCAACCATGGCTTAAAGACTGGATGTAGGTCACAGTTGGTGATCGAATCGGGATAATTTCAATGCACTCTTCTCTAACCCTACTCTTTATTGTTTGAATTGCTTGAATATTCGATTTGTTATGCTTTTACTATAATTTTTGTTAATCAAACCAAACAAGGATTTCTCTCTTTGTCTCTTTTCACAATTATATTCTTCATGATTTAGGGTGATTGCTTTGTGAAAAGTTTTTGTTATAACTCAATTCACCCCCTCTTAAGTTATTGGGTCACTTAGTTAACAAAAGTGAAAAGAAAAAAAACAAAAAATTGAGCTCTCAACAAAAGAGAAAAGCTTTAATGTCATGTTAATAAACTTGGTAGAGCTTAAGAAAGAAAAGAGAAAATATACGAAACTAAAAATATAATTGTGTTGAAATGAAAAAGATGATTTTACAAGAGTATAATAAAATAAAGTCAATGAAATCAACTAACTTCTTAACTAAACTATAACTAATTTGTATATCTCTAATAATTTATGAGAAACTTATTTTTACTAAAAACTTATAATATGAATTTTTATTATTAATTAAATGTTTATTTCATCCTAAAAATCAATTTGATATTTCTTGAAAAGTATTAAAAATATCTTTATCTTCTTTTTTTTTTTGACAAAACAACTAATAAAAAACCTCAAAAGCTCTAGCTCAAAGACAAACAAGATAGTAAGCTATAAGAACACCCACGACCAAATAATGCAATCAAATTGACAAACACATAACAAAAAGAACTTAAAAATTTTTAAAAAGACAGATTTAAATAACTCTAAAGTGCGGGTTGCACTTTAAAGGATTAGGTATTGTGTTATAATCAGTGATGTAAAAAAATTAATAATTGAAATTTTAATTTTAATGTTATAATATTATATATATATATATATATATATATTATAATTTAATTCTTAATTTTTAAACAATAATTATTACTGGAGTTATTATCTAAATTAGTTTTCCCTTATGGTAGAGGAGTTAAATCCCTAACTTGATAGTATATTTTCCTAGCTAGGAAATGTCGAGAAATATGCAAGGCAATCTTAAGGTATGTTTGGCCAACTTTTTTCTACTTAAAAGCTACTCTTTTTTTTTATTCTTAAGAGGGCTTATGCCCAAAACAACTAGCCAACAAGGAAACTACCAACAACTACTTTCATAACATCCTAACACAACAAGTTAGGCTTTTGCTATTTACACTCCCCGTATTACTTATACACTCCCCTTTTTTTTTATTTTCCCAAAATACCCTTTTTCTCATAAATTACTTTTCGAAAGACTAATTCTCAGTTTTGTGAATGTGATA
>CM014734.1:39684768-39740721 GCA_004329165.1 Spatholobus suberectus | reverse complement strand
ATGAGGAAATGGAAATTGATGATGAATTGCAAACTCTTTACTCCTCAATTATTTGCCTGAGAGATGGAACACATTAGTTGTTACTATCAACAACTTTGTCCCAGATGGAAAGCTTAGCATGGATTCTGTTATAGATAGCTTGTTAATTAAGAGTCAAGATGGAAAGAAAGATGCTTGATAACTACTTTGAACCCAACATTATTGAGAACAGAGGGAGAGTGAGCATAGAGGAAAAGGAAGTTGTGAAAAATCATGAGGAATATCCAAGTCTCGTACCAAAGGTATGACTTGCTTTTACTGTGGCGAATATGGTCACAGAAGTTAGAGTACAAATTCTTAAAGAGAAATCAGAAGGCTGGAACAATTCATCCTAATCAAATAGAACCTAAGAAAAAATGGAAGAAAAATTCACTACAATGGTGTCTTAGACAATGAGAACATATTTTTATTGTTGAGAAAAATTATATAATGTTGCATTTGTGATTGTGTTTGGATAGTTTATTTTGAAGCATATTTTCATGTCACATCTCATGAAGGATTTTTCTCGTCATATCAAAGGAGAGACTTCAATATAGTAAAGATGGGCAACCATGTCATAAGTAAAATCGTGGGCATAAGGGAAGTGACTATAATGATCAAGAATGGAAACAAACTAGTGTTGGAAAAGGTAAGACATGTACCTGATAATTTAAACTTATCTCAATAGGAAAGCTAGAAAGCTAAAATGATAAACTAATTTGGCACCGGTAGATGAAAGCTCAATCAAGGAAGCATGATTATTGCTTGTGGTAAGAAAGAATGCTCTCTATACATTATGTAGGGAAAGATATGCAAAGAGGAGATGAATGTTATTCAAGACTAAGCAAAGAGTTGTGGCACAAACAACTAAAGCTATATGAGCAAAAAGGGATTAGAAATCCTCACAAAAGTTCACCTTCTAAGCATAAAAGGAAGCCACTTAAATCTTGCAAAGATTGCCTAGCAAGCAAGCGACGCAAAGTATCTTTCCAAAGATTAGACAATGCTAGAAGAAGAAAGAAGATCCTAAATCTTGTTTATTCAGATGTTTGCTCAATGTATGAAAGGTCCCTCGACAATGCCCAATAAGAGGCGCGCATCTATGATTATAAATTATTGAACCTTTTGGTTAAGACAACATCATTGTCTTCTTTGTTATGCTTTGTGTTTCAAAAGATTAAAATTTAGGTTCAAAAATAAGTTTGTGAAAAGTTTCTAAACAGACGCAGAAACAAGACACCACAAAAAAATAAAAATGAAGAAGAACATGTAACTCATAAAAGAAGGAAGTGAAATCACCAGTGAGAAGTGAAGATGCAAGAAAAGAATCATACTTGCCCTCAAGAAGTTTTTAGAGTTTTGATGATTTAGCCTCACTTGATGAGTGCATATGTATTGATTGTTTATATATTGTGTTTGTGTCATGTATGATTGACCCTTATCCTTGATAATTTGATGATGATCAGCTCTAAATTAAAAACTTAACGGATTAAAAAAAGTGATATGTTTTCATGAATCTAAAATTGAACTCAAGATGCAATCAATGTTTAAATATGGTTCAAGTTTGATAAAAGTTGAAAGTTTGGATGAAAGCCTTTTGTATGATTCAATTATATGTTAAGAGTTTATTTTAATCTATTATTTTGGTTATGTAATCGATTATTCTCATTAATTTGATGTTATAAAGTTGTTAGATTCGCGAATAATCTATTATTTGGTTATATAATCGATTATTTTAAACTTGGAAGTTGGTCTTGCGCAAATCATTGATTATTTTGCAAAATAACTGATTATTTTGTTCTTAACTCATTTCTAGAACTACGAAGAACAAAATAATCTATTACGAAAACAATATAACTAATTATTTCAGGTTTTCTCTAACTTGCGAACCAAATTCCCTTCTTTCTTATGACTTTGAATTTCTAAACTTTTGAGACTTTTCAAGAGAGAAAACACATTAATCATTAGCTTTACAAATCATTTTTCATCAAATCAAGAGGTCTACATGGATCATCATCTTGGATAAAGAGAAGTCATCAATATAGGTAGATTTGTTATGTACTTCAACGTTTACATTTACCACAAATTGAGGTGATACAAGGCTTGTTTCAAGGTGTCTTAATAGGGTTTTAAAACCTTTTGGTTTTTTTGTATATGATTCTTGTGTTTGGGCAGTGTGTTTGTAAACAATTAAATTACATAGTGGCATTACCAATCGATTTGATTGGAAACTGGATATAGATACAGTGATATGATAAACTATATAAATTGTGTATCTTCTTCTTCTCTTTATCCTTCATCACATACATTATTTCTTGATCACTCTTTTCATGCATATCAATTTCATAAGTATCTTGTTCATGTTGGCATATTAAAAATAAGGAAATTACTTTTATTCTACTACAACTATATCACCAAATCAAATTGGTTCAAGGCTTTTCAAAATTGTGTTTCATCTTTGGAAAAAGCTTGGGGTTCTTAAAAAATTTCATTGATTCAATTCACCCTCCTCTTGGATCCAGTCCTTTTGCTTAACAGTTGGTATCAAGAGCTAGGTTATTGATAGTTATTTCAAGATTTCTTTTCGAAAAATGGTTGGAAATGAGGTGCCTTATGGTGAAGGTGGTTCCGTAAATAGATCCCCTATTTTCAATGGTGAAAACTATACCTATTGGAAAGTTCATATGTAAATCTTTATTAAATCAATTGAATTGGCAATATGGGATGCAGTAGAAACCGTACATAAAAAGGAGTTCAAATAGAAAAACATGGACTGAAGTAGACGGAAGAAGAAAATAGAAAAGCTCAATACATCTAAAAGCAAAAACATCATAACCTTTGCATTAACTCGTGATGAGTTCTTTAGAGTCTCTCAATGTTCTACTACTAAAGAAATATGGGATGATTTACAAGTAATTATGAAGGAACTAGTGATGTTAAAAGAGATAGAAAGCATACAGTAATCCAAGAGTATGAAATGTTTCACATGAGAAACGATGAATCTATTTTTGATTGCCACGAACGTTTTATGCATATTGTTAATCACTTAATTGGTCTTGGTAAATAGTTCAATAGGAAAAAGGCTGAATGTAAAAGTACTTAAGTGTCTCAATCGAACTTGGCAACCAAAGTTGACAGTAATTGTAGAATCCAAGGCTCTTACAACCATGACACTTGCCACCCTTTTTGGAAAACTCTAGGAGGATGAACTCAAGCTTCATTGCCTTGCTCATGAAGAAGAAACTGACAAGAAAAAAAAAGGTGTAGCACTAAAAGCTTCATCATCAAAGAATAAATCAACAAATGTGATAACTCAAGCTTGGATGATTAATAATGAGAACTTGACTTGTGAAAAAATTTAGCAAATTTATGATGAAGAAGAAAAACAAAAATCTAAACCTTGCATCTAAGAAAGTCACTAAGAAAAATGAGGTCACTCCTTCAATCTACACTTGCTTTGAATGTGGTAGACAAGGGTACATCAAAGCAGATTGTTCGACTTACCTAAAGAAACATCAAGAAGGAGAGAAAAGGCCTAAGAAACCAAGCAAAGCTAGAAGAGCCAACATTGCATGGGATGAAAATGACATAAACTCTTCAAGCAAATCTGGAACGAGTGGAGAAGCAAATTTGTGTTTGATGGCAAGCTATGATGAGCAAAGTATTGTGTGCTTGAAAGCTTGAAATTCAATATGGTATCTAGACAGAGGCTGTTCAAGACACACGGCTAGGACGTTACAAATTTCTAACTTTCTCTTCAACATAAGATGAATTTGTGACCTATGGTAACAACAATAAAGGCAAAATTCTTGGTGTTGGTAATATAAAAACCCCTCAACATTATAATTGAAAATGTGTATGTTGAAGGATTGAAACACAACTTGCTTAGTATAAGCCAATTGTATGACAAAGGGTTTAAAGTGGTTTTCAACTTAGATTATTGCATGATAATTGAGAATGCATCTAACGAAGTTAAATTGATAGGAAACAGAATATAAAACATCTACATGCTGAGTTTAGATGATGCATCTTTCATTGCATACTAAATGTTAATAAGTAAGGAAAATGACATTTGGCTTTGGCATAGACATACTACACATTTATATGGATCATTTGAATAAATCATTACCAAAGACCTTGTAATAGGGCTACTTAAGCTCAAGTTCGAAAAGGATAAGTTATGTGATGCTTGTCAAAAGATAAAACAAGTCAAAGTATCATTCAAAGCCAAAAATGTTGTTTCAACATCTAGGCCTCTGGAATTTTTGCACTTGGATTTGTTTGGCCCTTCAAGAACTATGAGCCTAGGTGGAAACTATTATGGTTTCCTCATAGTAAATGATTACTCTAGGTTTATATGGACATTATTTTTATCTGTTAAAAGTGATGCCTTTAAAGCCTTTCACAAACTTGTCAAGGTCATCCAAAATGAAAAAGGTTTAAAAATAACATCCTTAAGGAGTGATCATGGTGGTGAATTCCAAAATAAGGAGTTTAAAACATTTTGTGAAGAGTTTGAGATTAATCACAACTTTTTTTCACTTAGGACTCCTCAACAAAATGGTGTTATTGAAAGGAAAAATAGGTCTTTAGAAGAGTTAGCAAGAATTATGTTAAATGAAACCAATTTACCTAAGTACTTTTGGGCTAATGTAATAAATACTACTTGCTACATACTTAATAGGGTGTTAATTATACCTATCTTAAAGAAAACTCCTTATAAATTGTATAAGGGTAGGAAGCCCAACATATCACACCTTAAGATATTTGGATGAAGTGTCTTATTTTCAACAATAGAAATAACCAACTTGGAAAGTTTGTTGTTAAGACGGATGAGGCTATCTTTTTAGGATACTCTATGCATAGTAAAGCATATAAGGTATATAATAAAAGAATCTTGCTAGTTGAAAAGTTCAATTCGTATTGCATTTGATGAGTGTAACCCCAAGAGGCAAGAAAGGTTGTGGATGATGATACTACATATTTGCTTGGAAATTCCTACACAAATAAGGGCAATACTTGAGGCAAGGAAGAGGGAAATGTTGACATAAACCATGAAGCTGTTAAGGAATTACCTAAAGAATGGAGGACTGCTCGGATATCTCCCTTGACAATTTTATTAAAGATATATCCAAAAGGGAAATAACTAGACAATCTTATTATGATGCTTGTAACTTTATGGCTTTTGTGTCCCGAGTAAAAACAAAGTCCGTTGATGATGCATTACAAGAAGAACATTGGCTTTTGATTATGCAAGAAGAGTTAAATAATTCAAAAGAAATGATGTTTGGGAACTTACGCCCAAAATCAATGCTCATCAAGTAATTGCCACTAAATGGGTTTTTTGAGGAATAATATGGATGAATCTAGAATCATTGTTCATAATAAAGCTCATTTAGGTTGCCAAAGGTTGTAATTAAGATGAAGGGATAGATTATGATGAGGACTTATGCCCCTATTGCAAGGTTATAAAGCCATTAGACTTCTTTAGCCTGTGCTTGCATCATGGACTTTAAGCTCTACCAAATGGAGTCAAGAGCGCCTTCCTAAATGGTTTCATTAAGAAAGAAGTCCATGTGGCTCAACCACCTAGTTTTGTAGATTTTAATTTCCTAACCATGTCTACAAATTAAAAAGGCTTTGTATGGACTTAAGTAAGCCCCTAGTCTTGGTATGAAAAGTTAAGCAAGTTTTTAATTGACCAAAATTTGAAAAGGTAAAGTTGACAACACCTTGTTCATTAAAAGAACCAAACATTGATATTGTTGATACAAATTTATGTAGATGGCATTGTCTTTGGTGCCACTAATGGTTCTTTGTGCAAGGAGTTAAGTTTATGTAGGAGGAGTTTGAGATGTCCATGATGGGTGAGTTAACCTACTTCCTAGGGCTTCAAGTTAAGTAGTTGAAAAATAGAAACCTCATAAGCTAAACTAAATATTACTATGAACTCTTAAGAAATTTGGCATGGAAGGCTCAAAGGAGTCAACCACTCCATGGCAACCTCTTACTACTTGGACATGGATAAAAAAAGGTAAACAGGTTGATGAATCCAAGTATAGAGGTATGATTGCTCTTATTGTATTTAACTGTTAGTCATCCTGATATAATGTTCAAGTTTGTGTGTGAGGTTTCAAGCAAATCCTAAAGAATCTCACTTATCTGCTGTAAAAAGAATAATGAAATACTTAAAAAGGACTTGTAATGTAGGTTTGTGGTTTCCCAAGGATCCTCTTTAACTTAGTAGGATATTCAGTTTTAGACTTTGCTAGATATAAGCTTGATAGGAAAGACACTAGTGGGACTTGTTACTTGTTAGGGAGTGTACTATCTCTAGTATAGCAAAAAACAAGCTTGAGTAGCCTTATCCATAGCTAAGGTTGAGTATATTGTAGTTAGAAGCTATTGTGCTCAACTCATGTGGATGAAACAATAGTTAAAAGATTATAAAATTGAACCTTAACCACATCTCTTTGAAGTGTGACAACACTAGTGTCATAAACCTTACAAAAAAATCCCATTCTACACTCTAGGACCAAGAACATTGAGATAAGACATCATTTCCTTAGAGACCATGTCCAAAAGGGTGATTATGTAATAGAGTTTGTTGATAAAAATAAGCAATTAGTAGATATCTTTACCAAACCTTTCCCTAGAGATAGTTTTACCTTATTAGAAATAAGCTAGGCATCCTAGATGAGTTTAGTATTAGCTACCTTTCTTATGTTCTTATCTTAATTTTCTGTTTTTTTTATGTTTGTATGATTTGTGTGTTTAATTTGATTGTATGTGTGATATTTTTTATTAGTTTGTTTTTTTGCTATTTTAATTGTTTGAATGATTGAGTGTGTGCAATCAATCTTATGTTTGATTATTTAGAATATGTGTTTTGATTGTCTATATGCTTCAAAAAAATGGTCACGTGCTTTAAAAATATGCCTTTCAACAAGTCAAAACCCTTTACCTGTACCTCTTTATGTTCATATGTGGGAAAGTAATTGTCTTTAGCTCACATTTTTGTCATGACTTGCTATTATATCTACTTGTCTTGATCATGGATGTACTCTATATCACTTCAATTTGTAAAGTCATACCTGTGGGTTTCATAACTCACTTGTTCACTTCAATAATGACTTATATGTCATACATGTATCATCTCATCTTCAAAAATACTAATTCCATTTGGTCATCACTATCTTCTTGTTCTAATTTTGTTGATTCGGATGGTGATACTATCATGCAAGATGTTTGTCATGATGATATAAACATATTTGTTGCTTGCAACTTAAATGTACTTCACAAGTTTGATGCATTTATAAGTTTACAAGAAAAACAATATTTTGAAACTCAATTGATTCTAGAGGAAATTTATTTCCATCTAGAGGATTTGACCACACTACACTTCAAATATGGGATTGCCTTGAAGGATCCTACATCGCCTTAGAGCTATTAACTCATGCTTAGCATTCAAGAAGAAGAAGATAATGAAGACTTGATCTAGCTTTGTTTTGATATTTTTGAATAATTTATCTTGATTGCATGATACATTAGTAAGTTTGTTGATGTGTTGTTTAACTAGGTAGATTCATTAGGTATGTATTTGCATTTATGTATTTCTTGATATTAGATGTTAAGTAAGTAACCTTGAATGTTGTTGTCATTAAAATGCTTTATGTTTGGACTAATTCTCAATGAATTTGGTATATTTGCACGTTCAATCATAATGGAAAGGCTTAATCGATTATTTTTATGTCTCCTAGCACATAAAAGTGTCATAGATGCACATTAATGAATTAAACATGACTGTAATCGATTATTTTTGTTCCTTAGCCATACCACATATGCATATAATCGATTAAAATTTTGCATAATCAATTATTTTTGTCAGCTTTTTGTTTTATGATATGTTTAATTAATAAGTTTAATCAATTATTTTTGGGATGAGAAAACATTGACGTGCATTTAATCAATTATTTCACAATTCCAGCACTTCTCTACACAAGTATTTAACCAATTATGTGGATCTTTAATTTGTTATTTTATATAGAAAATATTCTTCAAAATGATGTCATAAATAACATGTTACAAGTTTTTTTTAATCGATTATATTACTCCAATATGCATTCCCAACACATTTCACTTCTTGAAAACCCCAATCATACTTCCCATTGCATTCACGTTAACCTAACCATAATTCCACGCCTATCATCTGCTACCCACATTCCTATTCACCTTAAAACCTCTTTCTCTTATCCTAACCCTTACATTTCATCCCAAATCACAATACCTACTCAATTCCCTTTATCAGTTCTTCCTCCTCCACTATGTCTACCTTCGCAAACTCCTATAAACACCCAAGGAAGATGTAAACTCGTGGTTCCTAGCACCCAATAGAGGATACCCAATGTGAACTACAAAGAGTTGTGAGTAAATCTAGAGTAGATTTGTGGTTTGATAATGAAGAGGATACTTATTGATTCAAGCATTTTTGGAACATTATTCCTCCAAAGGTACCCTCTCTAAGGTGGCTTGTTGGAGGAAAATTTGAGTTCCTTACTCTTCAAGCTCAAAGGTGGTGAAAATTTGTGGAACATGAGGGAAATAATTATATGACTTGGTTAGGGTCTTCGATTGCACTCTAAGTAGTAAAGATGGGTTGCTTGTCTCTTATGTGAAATGCAAGTGTATTATGCTTACTCCTGCTATTTGATATGTTGTTAGAGGTCTCAAATCTAAAGGCGTAAGAACCTTCACTAGCACTATGGAATGCTTTAACAAAGCTCAAGTATACCTTGATTCCTTGACTCACTCTACTAGTTAGTTTGAGCACTTCTCCACTGGTGGTATGAAGTGGAAGAAAGGTTGTTGGCTTTCATTATTGTTTGGGTGTTAACACTAAGGGGAGTAATCATGCTCAGCTCACAAATGATGACCTAATGATATTATATGCTATTAAGGAGCAAATTCCCCTAAATTGGTGTGGCATAATGAGAGACTATATGTTGAAAGCCAAGAGAAAAGCTAATTTCAATCTTTCTTTTGCTATATCATTTCAAGGATGCTTGGCTATTATGAGATTGATATGACAGATGAGACCTTTGAGATTTTGAGAAGCTTAAATAGGGTGAATGAGTCTACTCTTCACAAAATGGGGCTAAAAATAAAGGATAACTATTGGATCCACAGTGTGACACCCAATCACATTAACACTTATTCCCATATAGATTCATTTTAATTAAATTAAGAGAGTTTTTTATTTGATTTATTATGAAAAATCTTTTTCGATGTAATTATGAAATTATAAAACAACATATGTTTAAGGTAGATATAAACGTCATACATACCAACCATAAACATACATCATTGTTATCAATATGATGCTTTAAACCTTATTATAGAATAAATACATGATAAAGAAATAAATAACTACCATCGAAAGGTCCTAAGTTAGAGTAGTGACTATACGTGATCCTAACCTAATCCTAGAACAAAACATAAAGTATATACAATAATTACGATAATTCTTTTATGGCATCACCTTCTTTTGAATTCTTCCCAATCTCAGTTCCTTGAGTTTTTCCCAATCTCAGCATCCTAAACATTAGCATCCTCTATCTTCATAATATGTCAGGAACATATACACAAAACAAAGAAACAAAATGAAAGAAACAAAGCAAAGGAGTAAGGATGTATATAACCTCAAATTATTTCCACAAAAGGTTTGTAGGACTAATTTACGACCTAAAATAACAGACAAGTTGTTAACAAACAAATGCAATGGAGAACCTAGGGTTTAACCTAAGTTATCATGAAATAACCCAAACTTTGACAAGTTGTATGGATCTATACCCATTGATGATTATCATCAATCATCATCCATCTTGGGAAGTGACTGGGAGCTCATATCTCCCTCATTGTGGTACTATCATCATCATCATTTTTTTTCATAAATGAGCATACAACTTCTTAGGGGGTATACACTACACCAATCCCAGTGATGCTAAGCAAGTGTCATGGTTATCAAGTCAGTTACGTGATTGTCTCGGCATCCAGGTAGCTATCCTGACAATAGGACTTTCACAACTCAATACTAATACCCTCTAGACCTTATCAGTGGTCCCTGCCTACATCCCATGGTGTACTAAACTATACCTTCCCCATTCCACAATCATAGATACTCTTACAACATGGTCCTCAATTTAATAGACTCATCATAGGCACACGTGTCATCACTACATAGCCTTTATTCATTATTCAATTTATAACATTAATCATGATGGATACTAAGTTACAATATTATTCTCTAGATCATCCAAGTAAATTTCAACTAACAGAGATAGTTAATCAATTCACAAAGATAACTCTTATCTATGCGTCAAATAATGTTATGATATTCAAATTAAATATTAATAATTATAATATTTTTCAGAATAATTATATACACACACACACACATATTTATACAAAATTTTCACACTTAATTATTTTCTTTTTCCTTTATAAACCATTTATTTACTATTATTATTATTATTATTATTATTATTATTATTATTATTATTTTAAAACAAAATGGTATTTATATATTATAAATTGAATTATATATTTAAACTTTTCTAAAATAGAATACATACACTTGTTAAATTTTTTATGTAGTTGTAATAAATATATTATAAAATAGAATATTATGTATATGTTATATTTTCATCAAACAGAATTATAAACTTATATATTTAAAATAATAAAATAATTTAATAAAGTAATATTAATATGGTCAAAAGCCATTCTAACAAAACATGCATGTATACCTGTTTTAACGTCATACAAATCTAACAAAAAACATGTATAAAAGATAATTTAATTGTTACATTAATACAGCTTAAATACATTTATTTCAGATAAATAAAAACATAATTTAATAAAATCATATTAATATGGCCGAATATGATTATCATTCTCCTAATCATATATATATATATGGAGCAGGATCTATTGACATCAGGTGTAAGAGTTAGTCAAATTACACCTTCAATAACCTTTTGTATAATACAAATTTAACCAATCTAAACCGTTGAATTTGATGATATTATCTTTATGATTATGTATATCAAATTTCACATCATTTGGACTTTTCTAAATATGTTATCTAATATTGAATATTTACATACATTTTAATATCATATTGTATGTTAAAATAAAGTGATTTAATGAACTATTAAATAATTTTAGAATTGTATGAAATTTTGTATACTTAATCTAATTAATAAGAATATCAAATTCAACGGTTGGATTGGTTAAATTTGCATTATACAAAAAGTTATTGAAGGTGTAATTTGACTAACTCTTACACTTGGTATTAACGAATCTTGTCCCTATATATATATATATGGGTTAGGATCTATTGACATCATGTGTCAAAGTTAGTCAAATTACACCTTTAATAACTTTTTGTAGAATGCATATTTAACCAATCCAACCGTTGAATTATGTGATATTATATTCATAATTATGTATATCAAATTTCACATTATTTGGACTTTTTTAAATATGAGATCTAAGATTGAATATTTACATATATTTTAATAACATATTGTATGTTAAAATAAAGTGATGTGATAAACTATTAAATAATTTTCAAATTATATGAAATTTTGTATATTTAATCTAATTAATAAGAACATCAAATTCAAAAGTTGAATTGGTTAAATTTGTATTTTACAAAAAGTTATCGAATCTGTAATTTGACTAATTTTGCCACCTAGTGTCAACAGATCTTTACCCATCCATATATATAATTCAAAATAATATATATTTATCATTTGTTAATAATATCTTATTATTTTTACTTTTGTAACCAACTAATCACTTTTTATTTACGTTAAAAACATTATAGATTTATTTTATGATTAATATTGTTAGTATGATAATAATTATGTACACAAGTTGTCACAAAGTATTTTTTTTATTAAAATAAATTCGAAAATTGTAGTATTAGTCTATATCTAAATTTATTTTTTTATATATTTACTTTAATATTAATTTTAAAACCTGTTTGTATTTAAAAAACATCAATTGTTCTTCTTATTTGAATAAAACTAACCGTGTGCCACTTCTTATCAAAAAATGAATTATTTTTTTTCACTTGCATCAATATAGTCGAATAGCATAGATCAATTAATAGGCATGATTTTGGTTTTACTTTTAACTATATCATCAACTTAATTAATTTCATGCATGGATAATTCATACAAACCACAACAAACCATCAAATAACTAATAGAAATCATAGAGAGAATCATAAAGTAGAACAAGGTAATAGTATATTACACCATCAAACAAATATAATAGAAGTAAAAATTAAAAAAACATTTAAACTAAATGAGATTTGAGGGCCAAATCTCTCCCACAAACTTTTGATCAATGAAATAAGGAGGTTAATCTCCACTCCTCCATTTGCCTTAACTAAGCTTGATTGAGAGAGAAGGTTTGGAGAAGAGATTCTACTAAGAACTCCAAGAGGAAAGCAAGGCTTCAAGTTTCCAACACCACAACAAGTAGTTTTTTTTTTTTGGTTGATAAGAAAATGAAAAGCAGAGAGAGAGAGAGAGAAATGTTGGAACCAAAGACGTAGAAGCATCTATACCCTCAAAGTTTTGAGGATAACAAACTTATAAATGTTCAAGTTTCTACTAAAGGATTAACCTTGTCACAGCAAACAAGCTTCTCTTTGTAGATTGTCCAGTAGACCGTGTCAAAGAAGACCGTCTAGTAGACGTGTTAAAGAGGACCGTCCAAAAGACTCGCTATAAAAGGACCGTCTAGTGAACTACTTAAGATAACCGTCCAAAGAACAAATTCAAAAATCCAATGCAAGCTTCCAATGACAATATTCAAACGGCTAAGTTTTATTGGAACGTCCAATTTACTTATGATAGTTTTCCTCGAAACTAACACATTACCACTCTTGTGATCTAACTTTCAAATTGTTTGAAGCATTAATTGTAATCAGATTCTTTCTAATGCAAAGGCGCAGCAAAACAGATAAAGCAAGTCAACTTAGCAAGCTGTCATGCCGAATGAAGAATGTTCAGAAAAGCAAATCATCAGCACAGTCCTACGCTTTCCTCTTTAGTGCAAGTATAAAAGCCGCCACCCTTATCTTTTTAAGAGCACAATTTACACATCTCTCATTACATAATGAAGTCTTCTACAACGGATCTTTTCCCTGAAGAATATATATATGCACCAAGGAAGAACGAAAGACACATACGTGCCTGGTGTAACAATTCTCAATGAACAAAAAGCTTATGAACATTTGATAGAAGCGTCCACTGGACGATAGCAAAAATCTTGTAAAGATTTTCAAAGTGTTTTGAGCTTTATCTTTCAAATCCTCACTTCGTGAGTTGATATCCTTGTAAAAATACTTGTCTGTGTTGTGAAAGCTTGGAGAGGCTTAGTGAAAAAGAATACTTGGGTTGAGCAATCTAGGGTGATTGTTGTGTAAAGCCTGAAGAGGTCGCGAAAAATACTTGTAACCTAAGGCTGGTTAGCAAACACCTTCTAGGTGAAAGGACTGGACATAGCTTAGATTGAGTGAACCTGTATAAAAACTTTTTGTGTTATCCTTCTCTCTATCCTAAGCTTGAAAACGTTTTCATACTTACTTACTTGTTTTAAAAGTTTTAAATGCACAATTCAACCCCCTTTCTTGTGCCTTTTTCTATTTCAAGAGAGAGAGAGAAGAGTGTCCGTATGTGCTAGTGTGAGGGAGAGAGAAGATTGAGTTTTTGATTTTTAAGTTATTAACCTTAACAGGTAAGTATAAGATAACTTATGGTTAGGATTTTTTTGACCAAAATAATTAAATTTAATTAAGAAAGTATGATATTATCCAAATGAGATAAGCCTTGGCTGCTAAGTACGGGTGGCCGAAATATCTACTTGATATTATCCTTAAAATTTGATTCTTTTATAATATCAAATTATTAAATAATTTAGTTATTAAATTTTGAATAAACATGGCTTAAATTTATCTTATTTTGGGCTTTAATTGGTGATTATGGGCTTAGGCCTAGGTAAGCGCGTCCAACCCACCCTAAATATCAAATTTTAGAAAACATTATTTATTTTAATATATTATATAATTATTTATATTTAATTTATATTAAAAATGCTTAATAAATTAATTTTATGCACAATATTTAGTATTTTCAAAAAATTAAAATTTTAATTTCGAATAAGATTTTTCTAATTAAATCAACATATTATTATTTTTCAAAATTTTTCTAAGCCAAAAGGTCTCTTATTGACCTTCTATAGTCAACCAAAGATGTTTTGGTTATTTCACACAAACAAATTCAATTAATTCTTAGAAAATTTTTAAAAATTATATTTTATTATTCTAAGCATTTTTCTAAGTTAAAAATGCATTTAAAAATTTCCACTTATTTTTCTTAATCTACTTCCTTGTTAGTGTTTTTAACAATTTCTAGGGACGTAATAAACATTTTTTTATTTTTGGGGTTCTAGTTTAGAAAAATTATTAAAATATAAACTAAAATATATTTGTTATTTTGAACGCAACTACGTATGCAAAATTTCCAAATTCTTACCTAGATGTTTAAAACAAATATTAAATAAATAGAAAAATAATAGACAAAAATGAGGGTGTTACATTATTCTCATCCTTTTAAAAATTTTGTCTCAAAATTCACCAATACTTAATAAGTTGTTTGACCAAATAAAGAAAATAGATGCGGTATATTAATTCTTCTCTTAATTCTTTATCTTCATAAGTCTTCAGTTGAATCCAAAGTTGTCTTGAATTATAACTTCCTCCGTTATCTATTGCAGCTTTGAAATTTTATCTTCAAAAGAAAGTAGTTGTAATTAATTACAAACATATGGAAATTAACCATAGGTTAACTCAATCCATAAGTTTATCAACCAATATCACCTCCTACTTTTCAGTGCCCAATGTAGCTTTGAGCTGGCCAAACTCAAAACTACATTGAAGTCACTTATGGTAGACAAAGCATAATCAAGAAATTCTGTTCAATAGTCAAAAATTCAATATAACAAGAAATTTAACAGACCATAACTTTGATCCTAGGGAAAGAACCATTATCGTCCAAATGACACATTAATGAAAAGTTTCTAAGTCTGGAATTATTGAAGGAAATGATTAGGTTAAATAGTAAGGTAAGTGATCTCAAATGATCCCCATCCTATTTGATATATTGGAATGAATCATACCAAATGGGTTTCAGAGAAAGAAAATAACAACAATCAAATTAACTAGAAAATGAGTTTATGCTCTGAGAAACAGAATAAGATAATCAAATGAATAACCATAGGCATGATAAATAGTAAGGATAAATTTAGAAAGTAATATCGTTATTTTGAATAATAGAGTTTTACACAAAAGACTAATATTATAAAGGAAGTGAATAAAAAGTTTGAATGTTTAGTTAAGGATAACGAGGGTTCATAACATATTACATTTTAAAACAAAAGAACAACTTAGCCTAAGGTATGGTAATGCCATAATCTAAGAATTATCAGATTGAGCAGCTTTAGTACCACTCATTACGAAAACTCGTCCTGTTGTCTTAGGTCTTCCAGCTTTAGCCTTCCCGTTTTTGTTTTTGCCGCCATTTCCAGGTTCCTTCTTCAGCTTTATAGTCTATATTATAGTGTCTTTTTCACAGTTGAAACAAGTAATAACATGAGCAATACAGTCCTTTGCATAATGAGGTCCTCCACATCAAAAATAATGAACTCTATTATTAACTCCAAACCTAAGATTACCAACAACAGCAAAATTCTTCTGTTTCGAGGTGTTGGTAGAGAAATGCGATAGAACTTGATGTGGCTTTTTCTTATTATTAAATTCCCTCCATTCATTCTTTTAAGGTCCTACACCCCTCCACTTAGTCTGCTTAGCCTTGGTATCATCCTTGTAGATTCTGCAGCGATTAACTAAAGTAGGAAACTGAGTAGTCTCCATATATCCCACATCTTGCTTGATATCAGGATGCAACCCACTTTCAAACAAACATTTGGAGTGTTCATCCACTCCATTGAAATATGGGCAAAAATTTGACAACTCATCAAATTTCACCACATATTCCCCAACAGACATATTGCCCTGCTTCAAGTTTAGAAATTTTGCCTCCTTTCCCCTTTTGATATTCTCTGGAATGTATTTTTCTAGAAATTTTTGTCTAAATACTCCCAAAGTAACTTATCTTCCTTTAGCTTCTAACTATTGCCTAGTGACAATAAACATAAATACAACAAAAGTAATTTTATGTGCATCAATGCATGCCATTGTAGTAAAGATCTTCTTGATTTCATCAATATAGAGTTAAGCGCCATTTGGATCAAAGCCTCCTTTAAATTGAGGTGCATTATTCTTCCTAAAAGCTTCTAGTCCTCTATGCTCAGCAGATTCAACACCTCTTTCTTGATTCATGTTCTCCAAGACAAAGTCATCCTTTCTAGCAATCGTTGAGTAATACTACTGTTCCTTGGTCTTCTAGCCATCTTTTTCTGAAAAGAAACATGTCAGTTTAGTCTCTCTTTGAATAATACAATATATTGGAAGAGTGACCGTAAATTGTGATTATTACACTAGGTAAGTTCCCAAGAAAGAGAGGTGGGCCACAACGAGCACTCTAAAATACTAAGTCTTTCCTAACCAGAACTTTTTCTAGACATATACTTTCACACTATTGTACCCTAACCAACAATATTAATATTCATCTGGTAGATATGCAAGCTATCCTTATCAAGTCTTCTAAAGCAAGCAGGTTGTCTCAAATGTCCGTTACCTATCTCCGTTATTCACCTTATACTTAATATTACTATTATTTATCTTACTTTTGTTTTTCAATAGAAAATGCAAGAACAAACAATTCATCCCATAGTTTATTAGATTTATTTTAATTAAATTGAGATTTTTTCCATTCAATTTTAATTATGAAAATATTTTTCAATGTGATTATGGAATTATAAAACAACATATGTTCAAAATAGATGTAAGCACCATACATACCAACCATAAACATACATCATTATTTTCAATATGATTACTTTAAACCTTATTATAAAATAAATACATGATTAGAGAAGTAAATAACTACCCATCAAAAGGACTTAAGTCAGAGCAGTGACTATACATAATCTCACCCTTATCCTAAAACAGAACATAAAGTGTTTACAACAATTACGATAATTCTTTTGTGGCATCACCTTCCTTTGAATTCTTCCTAGTCTTAGGATCCTCGACTTCAGCATCCTCTATCTTCATAATGTGTCAAGAACACATACATAGAACAAAGAAACAAAATGAAAGAAACAAAGTAAAGGAGTAAGGATATATATAACCTCAAATCATTTTCACAAAAGGTTTGTAACACTAACCTGCGACTTAAAATAGCAGACAAGTTGTTAATAAACAAATGCAATGGGAAACCTAGGGTCTGACCAAAGTTATCATGAAATAACCCAAACTTTTCACAATTCATATGGATCCACACCCCCACTGATGATTATCATCAATCATCATCCGTCTTGGGAAGTGACTGGGAGCTCGTATCTCCCTCATCGTGGTACCATCATCATCATTTTTTCAAGAAACAAGCACACAGCTTCTTAAGGGGTATACAATACACCAATCTCGATGATGCTAAGCAGGTGTCATGGTTATCAAGTCAGTTACGTGATTGTCCCAACATCTAGGAAACTATCCAAGCTGTAGGACTTTCACAACTCGATACCAGTACCCTCTAGACCTTATCAGTGGTCCCTACCTTTGTCCCATGGTGTCCCAAATTGTAACTTCTCATTCCACAATCACACATGCTCTCACAGCATGGTCCTTAATTCAACAGACTCATCATAGGCACACATGTCATCACTACATGGTCCTTATTCATTATTCAACTCATAACATTAATTCATGATGGATACTAAATTATAGTACTATTCTCTAGATCATTCAGCATAATTTTAACTGGCAGAGACAATTGATCAATTCATAGAGATAAGTCTTATCTCTGCACCAAATAATGTTATGATATTCAAATTAAATATTAATAATTATAATATTTTTCAGAATAATTATTATACACACACACACACACACATATATTTATACAAAGTTTCACACTCAATTATTTTCCTTTTCCTTTATGAATCATTTATTTATATTTATATTATTATTATTATTATTATTTTAAAACAAAATGATATTCATATATTATAAAACTGAATTATATATTTAAACTTTTCTAAAATAGAATACATATACTTATTAAATTTTTATACAGTTGTAAATAAATACATTATAAAATAGAATATTATATATATGCTATATTTTCGTCAAACAGAATTATAAGCTTATATATTTAAAATAATAATAAAAATTTAATAAAGTAATATTAATATGGTCGAAAGCCATTCTAACAAAAACATTACGTATACCTATTTTAATGTCATACAAATCTAACGAAAAACATGTATAAAAGATAATTTAATTATTATATTAATACAGCTTAAATACATTTATTTCAGATAAATAAAAACATAATTTAATAAAATTATATTAATATGGCCGAATACGATTATCATTCTCCTAATCATATATATATATATATATATATATATATATATATATATATATATATATATATATATATATATATATATATATATATATGTATGTATGTATGTATGTATGTATGTATATGTATATGTATGTATATGTATGTATGTATTTTACTTTATTCAAAATAATCTCTATATCTATCATTTGTTAATAATACCATATTATTTTTACTTTTGTAACCAACTAATCACTTTTATTCACATTAAAAACATTATAAATTTATTTTATGGTTAATATTGTTAGTATAATAATAATTATGTACATAAGTTGTCACAAAGTTTTTTTTTTTTTACTAAATAAATCTGAATACTGTAGTAGTAGACTATATCTAAATTTAATTTTTTTTTTGTATATTTACTTTAATATTAATTTTAAAATCTATTTGTATTTAAAAAAAAAATCAAATGTTCTTCGTATTTGAATAAAACTGATCGTGAGCCACTTCTTATAAAAAAAAAGAATTAATTTTTTTCACTTGCATCAATATAGTCGAATAGCATAGATCAACTAATAGGCATGATTTTTGTTTTACTTTTAATTATATCATCAACTTAATTAATTTCATGCATGGATAATTCATACAAACCGCAAACAAACCATCAAATAAGTAATAGAAATCATAGAGAGCATCATAAAGTAGAACAAGATAATAGTATATTAAACCATCAAACAAATATAATAGAAGTAAAAATTAAGAAAACATCTAAACTAAAAGGGATTTAGGGGCCAAATCTCTCCCACAAACTTTTGGTCAATGAAATAAAGAGGTTAATCCTCCCTCTTTTACCTCAAGTAAGCTTGATTGAGAGAGCAGAAGGTTTGGAAAAGAGATTCCACCAAGAACTTCAAGAAGAAAGCAAGGCTTCAAGTTTCCAACACCACAACAAGTAGTTTTTTTTTTATATAAGAAAATGAAAAGGAAAGAGAAAGAGAGAGAGAGAGAGAGAGAGAGAGAGAGGAGTGTCGTGTGTGCTGGTGTGAGGGAGAGAGAAGAATGAGTTTTTGATTTTATGTTATTAACCTTAATAGATAAGTATAAGATAATGTGTGGTTAGGATTATTTTTTTTACCAAAGTAATTAAATTTAATTAAGAAAGTTTGATATTATCCAAAATTAGATAAGCCTTGACTGCCAAGTAAGGGTGGTTGAAATATCTACTTGATATTATCCTCAAAATTTGGATTTTTTTTATAATATCAAATTATTAAATAATTTAGTTATTAAATTTTAAATAAGAATGGCCTAAATTTATCTTATTTTTGGGCTTTAATGGGTGATTATGGGCTTGGGCCTAGGTAGCACATCAACCCACCTTAAATACCAGATTTTAAAAAAATTATTTATTTTAATTTATTATATAATTATTTATATTTAATTTACATTAAAAATGCTTAATAAATTAATTTATACACAATAATTGGTATCTTTTGAAAATTTTAAAATTTAATTTCAAATAAAATTTTTATAATTAAAATTAACATATTATTATTTTTCAAAATTTTTCTAAGCTAAAAAGTCTCTGGTTGGTCTTTTGCAGTCAATAAAGGACATTTTGGTCATTTCACATGGACAAATTCAATTAATTCTTAGAAATTTTTTAAAATTATATTTTATTATTCTAAGCATTTTTGTAAGTTAAAAATGTATTTTAAATTTTTTTATCTATTTTTATTAATTTACTTCTTTGTTAGTGTTTTTATTAGTTTTTAGGGACATAACGGACATTTTATCATTTTTTGGGCTATGGTTTGGAAACATTATTAAAAATCTAAACCAAAGTATATTTGTTATTCTAAACACAACTGTGTATACAGAATTTCCAAATTCCCACCCAGACGCTTAAAACAAATATTGAATAAATAGAAAAATAATAGATAGAAATAAGGGTGTTACACACAAAACTGCTGCTATTATTCAATCAAATGACAAGAATCAAGCTGGTACCTCTGCAAGTCTTGAGTTGAAACCTTTCTCTAAGTTTGAGAGCTTAGTGTTCTCAAAGTTTAGACTAATGTAACTGTAACAACTCAAGAGTATAACCGAGAGCAATTTGAGTCAATCCATAGTGTTGCAAGCGGGGTCACAACCGAACGACGAAAAAAGAAATAAAATCAGAGGAGTCACCACCAAAGTTTATTAAGGAAAACCTTGGAAAAACCTTATGAAAAAAAACGTGGTATGTGAAACCAAATATAGGTTCGAGAGTCAGTTATGTGTAGGGAAGGTATTGGCACCCTACGGTGTCCGTCATAAAGACGATTACTCCTGATTAAACGTGCAAAACTAGATAGCTTTACAAATATTTATTTTACCCATAAAGAAAGAAAATATCTTTATTTACCGAAAGAATTTTAGAAAATATTTATTTTGAAATGAATTAAAATTTTTATTTTTTGATATCGACAGGAGTGAGCTCTTGCTCCTACGTATCCTCAAGTGCAATGAGGAATCAGACTCACGTAGTTCTTTGAGTAGAAAATGGTTTTTTTGGTTGATTGTTTTATATATATATATATATTATTTTTTATTTTAGAAGGCTTATTTGATAACCAAATAGGAAGTGCATCCAAAATGGTATTAATACACCTTTTGCAGTTCTTGTAATACCCAGATAGGAAGTGTATCCAAAATGAATATTACTAAAACATTTATTATGTGTTTTTATTAAAATATTTGTATTATACACATTATATACATTTAAAAAAATGATAACTAAATAAGAAGTGTATCTAAAATGGTCATCATTAATATTTTAAAACTTTAATAATGTCCAAATAGGAAGTGCATCCAAAATAGCCATTATCAAGTTTAATTTTTTTATTTTAAGTAGTAAAAGACTAAGAATTATTTGCTTACATATTACTTTATTATTATTATTATTATTATTATTTTAGAAAAAGCTAGTACCGAAAATTAAGCCTGGGATTGGCAATCAACGAAAATCATAAAAGGAAAGGTACGTGAGAGAAAGTATTATATATTTTTATTACTCTTTTTAAAAAAAAAAATTAGTTCGAAATTGCATTCTCAAACAAATCTCTTAAAAAAATACAAATTTATTTATGATTACTATGTTCATTTATTACTTTTTTTTAATTGGATGAGCTTTTGCACGTTGTAAAGTGAGCAAGGCATCATGTTTCTAAAATAACAAATACAAATAACCAAACCAAATTCTATTATTCCTAATGGCAATTTATTTGAGAAACCAAAGACTCGAGGCACACTACAAAAGTATTAAAACCACATGCCACACAAAGAAATAGGCCAAGGCCTCACGCTCAAAATCGTAAACAAAGATCCCAAAATGAGAACATTAATTTTATTAGTATTTTTATTTTGTATTATTTTTAGTCATTTCCTTTTAGAAGACTTTGATGCAACAAATATGCTAAGCCCAAAAGCACTCGCTACAGAAACTTTAGGCCACGCCAAATTAGATATCAAGCAAAGACAACAAATATCAGACAAGCAAAACACGAAATGATCAACAGACCAGCAAAAGAAGAAATAAAACAATGAAGAAGAAAACAACTCAATCTTGTCCAAGAAATAGAACTTCATATGCAAACAGAATAAGGAAAAAAAAATAGGAGAGGCAAGACAAAAATAACACAAAAAAGCATAGGAAGAGAATCGCAAACACAGATTAACATTGATACACTTCGTCGGTACTGGGATGGTGCGAGATTAGTTCTCGTTGGCTCGAGTTGGTGGGGCTCATAGGCTCAAGTAGTGGTTGAGATACTGGTATGTGATCTGTCTGTTCAGAGGTGGTGCTTTGAGGTTGTTCTGGCGCTGTTTTGAGTTGCCGGTGTGCGCAGAGAGATGGCTTGGTAGCACTTGCTGATGTTGGTTTTATGACGTATGGATCATGGTGGCTTAAAGGAGGAGCATGCCATTATTTTTTGGGTTATGAACAGAAAAATGTGTGTGTGAAGAGTGATATGCGTGAGGGATTTGGAGGGTGAGAGTTGAGTGTTGTGAGAGGAAAGATAAAAAGTCGAGAGAGAAGGTGAGCGAAAATTTTCTTTTGAATCTCGGTTGCTCCCCCTTTTTATTGTGTGTGTTAACGTGAGGGAGAGGGAGAAATTAGTGTGAGAAAATGAATGTGAGGTGTGTGTCCGTGAGTGATCAAAGCGTGAGAGAAAGCGTACCTTTATTGGGAGAGAATGTTACGCCCTGGTGCCAAGTGTGAGTGACGTGATTAAAAAAAAAAGTGTGTGAGTTTATTATTCTGTTGTGGTGAGATTCTCTTTGGAGAGAGAGAGAAATGGGTTGTTATGAAGGAAATGATAGCAGAAACGTATACTTGGTGCAGTGAAAATGTGATTAAAAAAAATGTGACGTGTATACTGTCGCGAGCATTGGTTATTTCAAAGATTGTGATTGAGATGTCTAGTGCCAGAGTGAGTGAGAAACTAAAAAATGTTAGTTAAAGAGAGGAAAACCTAATTATTTTTTTTATTTCTTAAAATTTTATTTTCTCTTTTTTTTTTATTAAACTCGGATAAAATTGGGTGTTCACACATATGCGCCTTGATGACTTTGAGAAAAGATTTGTTGCTATGGGCTTCCCTAAGATGGATTAAAGCTAGTCTAGTTGTTTAAGATGTTTACCTTAGCCTTAGGATTGTTGAAGTTTGTTGGTTGTGTTTGTGTTTGTTATGCTTTTCTTGTTTGTTTGAATTAAAACTTGCTAGCATGATTAACATGTTTTTATGCTTGTAATTGTTCTATCCTTGGTTAATGAAATGACTATGTTATGTTTTTATGTTATGACTTGGTAATGAAATCTACCTATGTTTGGTTACATTGCTTGTTGCATTTGCTGACATTTTTTTTCCTTCTTATTTCTTTTGGGCCTTCTATGCTTTATTTTGGTTTTATGTTTTTGATAATGCCCAAAAGGGAGAACGTTATGTTGCTATCTTTGCAAAATGCAGGGATTAAATCAAGTTGATGGCCTAGACACACCTCCAACACACAAGTTGATCAAGTCTCCATCAAGTGGTTGTCATCATCAAAAGAGAGGAATTAGAGATGCAAGAAGAGAATCATACTTGCCCTTAAGAAGTCTTTAGAGTTTTGATGACTTAGTCTCACTTGATGAGTGCACTGTGTATTGATTGTTTATATATGTGTGTGTTTGTGTGTTATGCATGATTGACACTTATCCTTAATTGTTTGATGATGATAAGCTCTAAATCTAAGACTTAATGGATTAAAAAAAATGAAAACATATTTTCATGAATCTAAAATTGAATTCAAGATGCAATCAATGTTTAAATATGGTTCAAGTTTGATAAAAGTTGAAGGTTTGGATGAAAGCCTTTTGTATGATTCAATTATATGTTAAGAGTTTATTTAATCTATTATTTTGGTTATGTAATCAATTATTCTCGTTAATTTGATGTTATAAAGTTGTTAGATTCGCGAATAATCTATTATTTGGTTGTATAATTAATTGTTTTAGAAGCTTGGAAGTTGGTCTTGCACAAATAATTGATTATTTCACAAAATAACTTATTATTTTGTTCTTAACTCATTTCCAGAACTACGAAGAACCAAATAACCAATTACAAAAGCAATATAATTGATTATTTCAGGTTTTTTCTATAACTTGGGAACCAAATTCCCTTCTTTCTTATGACTTCGAATTTCTAAACTTTTGAGAGAACTTTTCAAGAGAGAAAACACATTAATCATTACCTTTACAAATCATTTTTCTTCAAATCAAGTGCTCTACATGGCAATCATTTTGGATAAAGAGAAGTCATCAATATGGAAGTTTCAGGGATTTGAAGCGATCCCAATCTCGTGACGCAAATGGCGATACAACATCCAAGCTTTTTCTTTGCCCTTTTTTTCCAATCCACTTTCGTGAAGCCCAGGTGCAAGTGCAAGCCTTTCCTCCCTCCACAATGAAGAGCACGTCTAGTCCCTTTGATGCCTTTATAAATTTCACACCTTCAAATCAGCCTTAGGTAACTACAATGCTTCTCCATGACCAAGTTTAGACTTTTCCATTCCAACATACATCACCCAATAGGTTAACTCATTTAACCTACCAAAACGGGTTGGGATGGGTTATACAATTCGACCCACATAACCCAACCCACATAACTTGCCAATCCAACGGCTCAAGGGGTGAATTGCATTGGGTTGGCCTGTTGGGTTAAGATTTTATTTTATTAAATATTTTTATTTATTATTTGGTTAAATATTGTTTTTTTAGACATAATATCTTGTAAACTATTATGGATTTTATGTTGTTTTGCACTACATTTATTTAATTCATAACGATAGATTTTAAAGAGCATATGTGTCAAGGTAATTTAATAATATAACATTCTTATGATTGTGACATTATGTTTATATTTAGATGTGCCATGTACAAGCCACAGTTCTTTCATGCCAACGTATAACAAGCCAAGTAATTCCTTTTTTCACCCAATTATAGTTCGTAGTACTTTGGATGCAACCATAGCATCAATAATTGGAATGGGAAATGTAAAGCATCAAATGTCTCTCACACACACCTTTTTCCCTCCAAATTTTTACCATATTAACAATTAAAATTTCAATCACCACAATAGTTCACATAAGAAATAGAGGAAGGGGTAACCATGCAACCAAAGCAATCATTTTTACACAATAGTGGGTTAATGTTACCCAAATGTTTAACTAGACTTCCTTCCCCACTTGAAATGGATTTCAAAGCTTGCTCCTCCAATGTTCAACTTTTTCATTCACTGTAACGCCCAAGCCAAATGGCATCTCTAGCACAGCAGTGCATGTTAGAGGATGGTTGGGACAAGTAGGTGAGGTTGGGAGAAAAAGGGAAAAGTGAAGGTGTAATAGATGCATGCAAAAAAAAAAAAAAAAAAGGAAATGGTGGAGCTTTCCATCTCTTTTGGTATAACATGTCCCCCTTATGCTTGAGAGTTGGATTCCTCCCATATTTAATCCTATGGTTTTCACTTGAAAATAACTTTGAGGCCATTGGATTGAACTTTTCGTTTTTCGCTAAAATACCCTTTTGATATCTCATCTTATTTTTTGATTTCAATTTGGTCCTTAAGTTTAAAAAGATTGACTTTAATCTTTTTAAGTGTCTTTGTTAGGCAAAATTAGTCTTTTACGTTAAATTTTTACTTTTTACACTAACAGTATTAATTTTTGCTAATGTGGCAAATGTCTATTTAATGTTGTATTTCTCACAGTTTGCCATGTGTTACTCAATTGAAGTTACTATACTAAATTGACGGAGGACCAACATGCTCTAACAAAGACACTTTAAGGGATCAAAGTGGAACTTTTTAAAATTAGGAGACCAAACTAAAACCAAAAAATAAGATGAGGAACCAAAAGTATATTTCAGCCAATTTTTTAGAGGTTGATGCATATCTTGTGCTCTAACCAACCAAGCCCAGGGAAAAAAAGAAAAAACATATCACCTTCATTCATTTGGGCTCCGAAACTCACCAACCCAGAAGATAAAAAAACACGTTATTTTTTCTACCACTTTTCTCATTTATACATCTCCTTTTATAATTTTTGTAATTTTTTTTGCCAAGAATATTTCTTTTTGGAAATTAATTTCCAAAATGTATTTCTAGATATTGGCACAAGTTTCGAAATTTAGTTTTCAAAATGTAATTTTAACATTCCAAAAACTAAATTCAAGAATTATTTTGAGTATCAATGGAAGTTCTAAAATTTAATATCCGAAACGTATTGAATGTATTTCAAAATATATTAAATACATTCCGAAATGTATTTTTTTAATTTGTTAAACCATGCACCATTTTCACACCTTCTCCTTTTCCTTTCCTCGAATTAAAAAAGGAAAAAAAAAAGAAGAGAGAAGCCAAAAGCATATTAGTCTATACCTTCTTCATTGTCATCAGAAAACTCTTACGACTTTTTCCATCATTCTATACTCATTGAGTACTAACCACTGCAAAAAAGACCATAGAAATCTAGAATGTGAGAAGTCTTTATCAGAATTTAGTTTTTGAATGTGTTAAAAATTTATCATTTTCAAAATATAATTTCCATAATGTATGTAATATATTTCAAAAATTAATCTAAAACATCTACTCTTTACCCAAAATAAAGTTTGAAACTTAGTTTTCGAAAAGATGATATTTTATAAAAAGTTAAAAATAAAAATAGAAAAAAATGTATAAATAAAAGGGGTGTGAAAAGTAATCCCCAATGAACACTCATACGCAAATACTAACGAGCCTAAGGGGTGCACTGTGCACGTCAGTCCATAAAAACTAATGTTTTTAAAATCGGATCGGTTATTGAACCGGTCAAGGCACTAGTTCAAGGTTCAATGGTCAAATTGGTATTAATAAAATAATAATAATAATTAAATAATACATAAAATAATATTAAAAAATAATATCATAACTTTATAATACTAAAAACTATAAATAAAATATAATTTTATAGGTTCTTAACACGTATAATACCTAGAAAAATTCAAATTAAATATGTCATAATACCTAAGTCTAAGTTCTAATAATACACATCAACAGTATAAAAAAAAATAATACACATCAACATTTATTAATAAAAATAAGTTTATATTTAAAAAAAAATGACAAATATTTTAGGTTGATTTTGTTTTTTTTAAGAAAAAAATCAAAATAATGTTTATTAGACCTTTTTTATTGAATTGTTGCGAACCAATTTTTGACCAATTTTACTGATTTTTATCAGTTCACCAATTTGTAAATTAGTTCTTTAATTGACCGATTTTTTAGTTCAATTGGCCCAAACATAAGAGTGGTTTACTGGTTTTTGGGTTGAACTGGCCAGTCTGGTCCGGTTTTTAAAATATAAATAAAGACAGCTCCCAAGAATCTGATCCAAAATAGCACACTAATTGTGGGCCTAACTGAATAAAAGCTACTGAATCCACAATAATGAGATAAAAATAATGATAACAATGAGAAAGTAGTTTGACAAAAAAAAAAAAAAAGGAGAGAGAAAGTAGTCTATACATCGATAGTGTATAGAGATTTTGTACTGTTTCTAATATCAAATTATTATGTTCGATAAGTTTGTTGACTTTTATAATAATTACATTAAAAATCATACACATCGTTATAATTGGTTGATGGTGTAAAACTTTTTACAGTGACAATGTATAACTATTAAACTCAACTTATATAAACACTTGGAATTTTATAAAATGTTAATAAATATGCACTGTCAGTGTAAAAGATTCTACACTATCAATCAATTAGAAGTTAACTTTAGTGTGACTTTTAGAGTGATTATTATCAAAATTAACAAACTTACCATATATAATAGTTTGTGATTGGATGACAGTGTAAAAATTTTTTACATTATTAGTGCGTATCATTTTTTCCCTTTATAAAACCCAAAAGCCATATAAATAAAACCCTTTAAAAGTAGTAGTGACATAAATTTCAAACTTAAAGCAAATAAAATACCGCTATATCTTTACAACTTAATTCATTAGGTTTTTCTAAATAGTTTAAATTCCTAAAAAAGTTGCGATAAAAATTTAAATTTTTATCTTAAGTTCCTAAAATTCTAAATATCAAGGGGAAATTATATTGTTATTAGATATGATGCACGTCCAACAATTACAACAATTTATACAATATCATTTTTTGTATTTATCATTCTCTATCACATTATTTATTACATTTCAAACTTTTTTTATCTCTTTTCTCTCTTTCTCTCACTCGATTGTAAAAATTATTATACAATTTATTGTACAAGTATCATTTCTCTGAAATAGAAAAAGCGCACAAAAGAGGGGTTGAATTGTGCGTTTTAAAACTTTTTAATACAATATAAACAATTTTGAAACGTTTTCAAGTTAAAGGATAGAGAAAAAAAAACATAGAGAATTTTTATATTAGTTCACTCAACCTGAGCTACGTCTAGTCCCTTCACCCAGAAGGTATCCACTAACCAATCTTAGGTTACACAAGTATTGTTCGCGGCCTCTTCAGGCTTTACAAAGCAATCACCCTAGATTGCTCAACCTAAGTATTCTTTTACACTAAGTCTCTCTGGGCTTTCACAACACAAACAAGTATTTAAACAAAGGTATCGACTCACCCAGTGAGGATTTGAAAGATTAAACTTAAACACTCAGAATATCTTTACAAGACTTTTCTACTATCGTCCGATGGATGCTTTTAGTTAATGTACATAACATTTTTTATGTACTGCTAAGATTGTCACTAGTTAATGCTTTGTCACTTTTTTTTTTTTACTTTTTCCTTGGTGCATATATAGTCTTCAAGAAAAAAAGATCCATTGAGGAAGACTTGACTTCATTATACAAGGAAGGGCGTGCAAGCCATGCTTTCAGAAAGATCAGCATAACAACTTTTAGATTTGCACTAAAACGGAAAGCACAGGACTAGTGCTGGCAGTCTGCTTTTTCTTAACATTCTTCATTTGGCTTGGCAGCTTGATAAATTGACTTGCTTTATCTGTTTTGCTGCGCTTTTGTACTAGAATGAATCTGATTACATTTAATGCTTCAAACAATTTAAACAGTTAGATCACAAGAATGGTAATATGTTAGTTTCGAGGAATACGAACATAAGTAAATTGGATGTTTAAATAAGACTTAGCTGTTGAAGATTTGTCGTTGGAAGCTTTAGTCTCTGGATGCATCTGATATTTGAATTTGCTCTAAGAGACAAGATTTAGCTTTGGACAGTCCTCTTCAGCATGTTCATTGGACGGTCTTTTTCTGTATTTCTACTGGACGGTTTTCTTTAGCATGTCTACTGGACGATCCATATAAAAGTAACTTGTTCGTTTTGACCTTATTTCTTATGCATTGGACTTCTTAGATTTGGTGCTGTAACAAGGGTAGTCCTTAGGCCTGAAGCTTAAACGCTAATAAGTTTGTTATCTTCAAAATTTGAGAGTTTAGACGCTTCTACATCTGTGGTTCCAACATTCTCAATACATTAATAATAATAATGAAGATAATAATGACATCTCAAGAGAAAAAAAATGCATTCTTATTATAAGAACATATATATATAAAGAAAGGATATTACACATAATCTATTAATATTTGAATTTTAATAGGATAACTTTTCTAATAATAATAGTATTACAATAAAATTTAATTTGTATTGAAGATAAATTTATTCAACCTTGTGAATTGTTTTCTCAAAATTGAGTATAAATCATATCTTCTTTAATTTTTTTTTAGAAACGAAAATCCCTTAATAATTATGAAAGTAAATGATATAAAAAAAATAAATTTTCATTTCTTAAAATAGGAAAATTAGAAAAAACAAAAGACAAGATATTACATATTATATCTATATTATACATAAAAATGTTAAAAAAAATATATATTATGCATAAAACTGTGTTTGTTCCACTATGGCAAACATCACATTACATCTTCAATGATTTAAAAAGGCAAATATGTATTATGTATTAAAAGTACAAATTCAAATAAGCAGTATCATCATTTAATTTAATGTATTGCAATAAAAAAACTAAAATATTATTATTAGAAATAAAATTTGTTAAAATAAAATATTATAATAGAGATGTGATATACATATAAAAATTTATACAAATCATTTTTTGTGTATTTTTTTTCCATCATATCATTTATTACATCTTATACTTATTTCTTTTTTCTCTCTTTCTCTCTTAATTGTAAAATTTATAGTACATTTTGTTGTACAAATAACATTTGTCTTATAATATCATTGTTTATGTTTGTATTATAATATCTTTTTTACTGTTTTAAGACCTTATTAAATGTGACCAGTTAGGTTATCCAACATGGATTAACCATCGATAAAGCTGGTAAATACTTTACATCAATAACATAGTAACCAAAAAATAATACTATTTTTTATGTCAAAAAAAAAAATACAATTTATAATCATTTTAATATTTTATAAATACCATTTATTAGACGTACATCACTCTTTATATCACTTTATGTCTTTTTTAGTGTACAATGATGTACTATGTATTTGGAAACATTGTAGTGACATGAAAAACAATGTTAACCTATCAAAAGAGACAGAAGCTATATATATTAGTTTCAGAAAAAAAAACATCAAAAATCACATCAACACTATTTAACCAAATACCCTAATAATCTTCTCAAAATGCTTCACTCAAATCTTTCAATGTGTTCAGTGCTTAGACACTTACCAATTTTTCTTCACTTATTGACTATCTAATATTTTACCTTTGAACTCGAATTTAGCCTTATTTGAAATGTTAGCACTTAGATTATAATAACTTAGAAATTTTAACAATTCTAAGCCACACAGCTTTTCAGAAATCTCGAAGTTTAGCCAACTTGAAAATTGACGTTTCCTTCTAAGTGGTCACCAACAATATTATATATATATATATATATATATATATTATCAACAGTAAAATTAATTTATTTTTTTAGTATAAATAATCATAAAATTATATTGAAAATGAAAGAAATAATATAAAGTTGTAATTTTTAAAAATTAAAATAGATCATAACATAAAAAGTATGTTAAAATACTCACTGAGTATTACTCAATTGGCAACACATGTTAAGTTTATGGAAAAAGACTTGAGTTTTATTCCTGCAAAACACATCCATGGAAAGGAACAAAGAAACTTAAGTGTAATTAAGTCCTAAACCAAGAATTAGTTTCATAGGCCAAAAGAACTGAAACTTGTAAGGATACCTTAAGTGAGCTAAAAGCTCTAATTATGGTAGTTAAAAAAAAAATTAATACAATAATACTATAGTGTGTAAAATCCAATAAAATAATAATAATATAAGAATATAAAAAATACAACAAAATTAGAAATTAATAAGCAATATTGTAATATTCAAATATAAGAAATAATAGTAAAATACTATCGTAATAGTCATAAATCAGAAATAATAATAAAAATATTACAACAAATCAAACAAAAAATAACGCAATTTATAATAGTTTACAATACGAAATAATTAAATATATTAAAGAAAAATATAGCAAATAATATCATTACTAAAAAATCAGAAACAATAACAGCAATATATTATAATAAGTTGAAAATTCTTAAATAAAAAATATAAGTCATGCTATAATGAAATAATAACAATTATTATTATTATTATTATTATTATTATTTACTATTATATATAAATTTTTAAGGGAAATAAAATAATATATATATATATATATATCATTAAATGTATATTAATTTTGAAAGGAAAAATGAAACATTTAAGCAAAAAGTATAATAATATTACTAATAGAAATGAAATCATGATTTAACAAAATTAAATTGTAAATATTGATAAGAACAAATTTATTCCGGTTATGATAATTTATAATTTATTTGTAAGCAAATTGAATTGAAACAAATTATTAATATCATTAACTAATTATTAATTTTGAAAAGGAAAATGAAGTATTTTATATATGTAACGAATATGGTTCAAAAGTAATTGATGATTATTATAAAAAATATTAATTATTATAAAAATAATAGAATAAAATTTAAACTATGTTAATACTTGATTTATTGTTTTGAAATACCCATTTTTATTTTAACTTTTAATATATATATATGTGTGTGTGTGTGCGTGTGTTATTATAATAATATATTTTAAATTTTATTCTATTATTTTTATAATAATTAATATTTTTTAGAATAATAAATGATGCTATTACTATTAATATATAATAATAATAACATTTTAAAAGAATAAGTAGTAAATAATATTATTACTAAAAAGTCACAAAGAATAATAATTTGAAAATAAAAAAATAAGTCAAAAGCTATAATTTAATAATATTATCATTTAATATTATATATAAATTTTAAAGAAATAAAATAATTTATATGTCACTAAATGCAAATTAATTTGCAAAGGAAAAATGAAACATTTAAGCAAAAAGTATAATAATATTATTATATTTAAATTTTAATATCAATGAAATCACGAGTTAACAAAATTAAATTATAAATGTTGACAAGAATAAATTTATTCAAGGTTTGATAATTATAATTTATGATTTATTTGTAATCAAATTGAATTGAAACAATTATTAGTTTCCTTAACTATACATTAATTTCGAAAGAGAAAATGAAGTATCATATACAGGATAAATATCGCTCAAAAGTAATTAATGATGTCAATAAATATAGATTAAATTTTAAAAGGAAAAATAAAATAGTTATTTGAAAACCATAAAATAAAGTATTAATACATTTGAATTTTATTCTATTATTTTTTATAATAACTAATATATATTTAATAATACTCAATGGCGCTATTAAAGTAATATTTAGTTTATAAAATTAACTTCAATACATGCTTTTTGCGATAAAAGTTTATGCAATAGTGTAAAGTTTATATTACAAGCTAGAGTAAATTACACTGACACTCTTTAAGATTTTTTAGATTGCACACGATACTTTTCTTTTTTTATTCCTATACTAACTCTCTTAATTGTTTGAAAATATTATGCTGACACTCTTATATATTACACTAATCCCCTTCAATTGTTTGAAAAATATTATATTATATACCTCAATAAGGAAAATTAAAAAGCAAGAAGATTATGTGTAACTCGAAAAATCTCAAAGATTGTTAGGATAATTTACTCTGCAAACTATTGTTCTGGCTTTCGGAGGTCTTCTAACCTTTTTAAAATATAAGATTGAGTCTTATTTATCATTTGAGTTATATTGTTATTACAGAGTTACTTTTTAATCATTTTGTTTTACAAATTGTTAAATTTCACAAAATTAATATAAACTCATTTTTTTCAAAAAAAAAAAACTTCATTATAAGTTTACAAGTATATAATAATAACAATAATAATAATAATATAATAATTTATAACTATATATAAAGGTAAGACTTACTTGTCATCTCCACATTTTTTGAACTATTTTGTCCATGTATAACTATATATAAAGCCAATACTCACTTTTCATTTCCATATTTTTTCAACTATTTTGCCCCTTAACCTATAATTGTATATAAAGGCAATACCTGTTTTTTGTCTCTATATTTTTGGGACTATTTTGCCCGTATATAACTATATATGAAGACAATACCACCCGCTTTTCTTCTCCATATTTTTTAGATTATATTGCTCCTTAACTAACATTATAAATTATACTACTATTATGTTTTAATTGCATATAAAAAAATTATTTGACTAACACATATAAAGTCCAATTTAAAAATAATTGTACTCTTATTTTTTATTTAACTTCTATCTTCTCTCTCTCTCTTTTTTTTTTAAAGATACTGAGAGGTACGAATTCTCCTAATAATAATAATAATAATAAACATTTAAATTATATTTAAAAATTGAAAATTCCATGTCTTTATACTGTTTTAGGAAAATAAATATTCGATTAGCCTAGTTAAAAAAAGAGCCAAATATATTTTCTTTGCTTTTCAAGCCAATAGCTAGAAAAAGTCAAATACTTTAAAATTTTAAAATCTCTGAATTGAGAGAGAGAGAGAGAATATGAGTTACATTTTAAATTATTTTATTTTACAAACGGAAGAGTTCACAAAATTAATGCAAGCTCGATTTTTTTTTTAAAATAAAATCATTTATAGGGTTACAAGTATATTGTTGGTTTGGTTGAGAAAGGGTTACAAGTATATAATAATAACAAACATTTAAAGTTGTTTTTGTGTGTTTAAAAAGTTGAAAATTTCATTCCTTAACACAGTTTTAGGAAAATAAATAGTCAAATTAGTTGTAGAAAAAAATACAAATATATTTACTTTGCTTTTCAGGCCAATAGCCAAATAAGTCAAATATTTTAAAATTTGAAAATCTCTGAATTTCGCGAAAGAGAGAGAGAATAGTCTTAAAAAACATTAAATAATGCACATAAGAAAAAAGCTTAATACATATCTCTTTGTCACATAATTCTAATAATTTTATAATAATTAATATATTTTTGATAATAATAAATGATGCTATTATAGTTAATACAAAGAAAAATAGGCTATGCACTGATAGTGAAAAACAGTTTTACACTGTCATTCAATCACAACCTACTATGTATGGTAAGTTTGTTGACTTTGTTAATAATCACTCTAAAAGTCACACTAAAATTGATTTTCGATTAATTGACAGTGTAAAAGTTTTTACAGACAATGTATAACAATTAAACTCTAATAAAGAGTTTAATGGTCATGCATTGTCAGTGTAAAAAGTTTTACACTGTCATCCAATCAGAGATCACCATTAATATGACTTTTAGAGTATTTATTATAAAAGTCAACAAACTTATAAAAATAGTGATTTGTGATTGGATGACAGTGTAAAACTATTTTACATTGTCAGTGCATGACCATTAAACTCTATAATAAATAGAAATTTCTTAAAAAATAGATAGTAAATAATATTGATATTGAAAAATCAGAAACGATAACAGTAATATATTATAATAATTTGAATTTTTTAAAAAAAAAACTTAAGTTAAAAGCTATAATCAAATAATAACTATTATTATTAGTATTTATTATCATATATAAATTTTAAGAGAAATGAAATAATTTATTAATATCATGAAATGCATATAAATTTTGAAAGGAAAAATGGAACATTTAAGAAAAAGTATAATAATATTACTATATTCAAATTTTGATATAAATGAAATCATGATTTAACAAAATTAAATTATATGTTCATAAGAACAAATTTGTTCAAATTTTGATAATTATAATTTATAATTTTTTATAATCAAATTGAATTGGAAACAACTATTAGTGTCATTAACTATATATTAATCTTGAAAGAAAATGAAGTATAATATATATATATATATATATATATATATATATATATATATGTATGTATGTATGTATAAAACAATAAAACAAATATGGCTCAAAAGTAATTAACAATGTCAGTAAAATATATATGAATCTTTAAAAGAAAAAATAAAATAGTTGTTTGAGGGCAATAAAATCAAGTATTAATACATATGGATTTTATTCAATTATTTTATTATAATTAATATATATTTAATAATTTCAATGATGCTATTAAAATAATATTCACTTTGAACTCATTAGGGTCAATTTAGTAGTGAGAGAATTGGGTAATATGTATGAGGACATAAGTTCTAACATTATCACTGTTGTACACACACAAAAAAAAATTGCTTTATAAAATTGAAGTTCAATATATGTTTTCTGCAGTGAATTTTTTTTTGTAATAGTATAAAGTTTATTTTACAAACTATTTTTCTGGATTTAGCAAGTCTTCTAACCTTTTTGAAATGTAAGATTGAATCCTATTTATCATTTGAGCTATTTTTTTTATTAAATGAATTACTTTTTTTAATTATTTTATTTTATAAACGATTGAATTCACAAAATTAATATAAGCTCATTTTTTAAAACAAAAACTTCATTTATAAGGTTACAAGTATATAATAATAATAATTATTATTATTATTATTACTAATATTTCATATTTAAAATTAAAAATTCCATTTTAGAAAAATAAATATTCAATTTTTTTGGTAAAGAAATAAATATTCAATTAAGCCATAGGAAGAAAAGCATCCAAATGTATTTTACTTTGCTTTTTAGGCCAGGCAAATAAGTCAAATACTTTAAAATTTAAAAAATTTTAGACTGGGAGAGAGGAAGAGAATAATCTTAAAAAAAAGAAAAAAACTTTAATTCATGCACATAAGAAAAAAACTTAATAAATATCCGTTTGTTACACAATTGTGATGACACTGCAGCAGCAGCGGGAGGAGGGAATCATTTCTGCGAATATGTCGTAAGAAAGGGGACGATGCTCACGAGGTTGTGAAGCCCGTACACGTCACCCGCGCGCTCTTTCTTTCCTTCTCTCTCTGCACTCTCGCTTTAACTCTCACCACTCTAACTCTTCACTCGCTCTCTCTCTCTCTCTCTCTCTCTCTCAATTCGAAACAAACCTCACCCAATCCTTCGCAACTATGGACCCCGTGCCTCCCTGGGTTCCCGAAGACGACCTTCTCCTCAAAAACGCCGTCGAGGTATGTACTCAATTTCCCCAAACCCTACCCTCTCTCTTTTTCCTCTCAATTAAGCTATTATTTCTGATACCTTAATTTTTGCAAAATTAAGCTGTTATTTCTCTAGAATAATCTGAAAATGATACGTGGGTGGGGCTAGTTCCTCGAAACGTGAGAGATTAAGGTTCGAATCCTCGCTGAAAGAAGTGCCACATATTTAGTGTCCCACACCACCTCGAATAAAATTTTCTCCGAAGGAGGATATATGTGGGGAATCAAAAAAAAAAAAAAAGACAAGCCATTAATTCTTACTTGCATTCTGGTTGATTGTTATGTACAGGCCGGTGCTTCGTTGGAATCGCTGGCGAAAGGAGCGGTTCGGTTCTCGCGGCGGTATTCCGTTGCGGAATTGCGAGATCGGTGGCGGTCGCTGCTGTACGACGACGATGTTTCCGCCGTGGCTGCCGCCGCGATGGCGAATTTGGAGCTGGCAAAGTCCGGTGCCGGAACCGTTGGTTCCGGCGAAGGTGGTGGGAAGAAGAGAAAGGTTCAGAGCATTCGGAAGCAGTACCACGCCATGCAGAAGAGGCTTCGCAGGCACTGGCACGGCGTTGCGTCTTCCGATGTGAAGAACGCGGTGGGGTGCGAGGGCAAAGAGAGTGTGGTAATTGATGATAATTTAAATTCAAATAATGATTCTGTGAATAATAATTTAGTTGGTTGTGGAAATTGTTCGGTGCTAGAGGGGGTTGGGGTAGGGGTAGGGCAATTAAATAATTCGGTGAGTGAAGTTTCTCAGTGGAACACGATTGATGATGTTTCTTTGCCTGATATGCCTGGTGTTGGAGGGAAAAGTTGTGGTGGGTGTGGCAATGGTGTGTTGAAATCAAATGCTCCTGATGCTGTGTTGGGAGAGGGTGCGACGAACGCATCTGGGTGTCTCTTGAATTTGGTAAACGAGGATGAGCTTCTTTTTATGAATGTGGAGGGGAAGGAGGTGGCGGCTGCGGATAATGTTGATTCGCTTCTGTTGAGTTCTCCCTGTGATGTTCAGGGTGATGGTGATGTTTGTGAGACTCAGAAGTTGGATGTGGAAACAAAACTTGCTGCGCCTAGTGGGTGTTCTTCTGCCAGGTTGGAGGTTGTTGGTAATCCATTAGGCAGCAGCTGTGGTGATGATCAGCATTTTGTTTTTGATTCTGAAAATGATACTGGATCGTCTGCTGCAGCTTGTAGTCCTCACCCTGAAGACAGTGAGAGATTTATGGTCTGTGTGTTGAACACTGAGGACTCTGATATCCCTAGCAATGATAGCGCAGATGTATCCATTGTAGTTCCTCATTTGGTGGTTCTGAAATCCCTACCTATTGTTAAAGAGCTGGGTTATTCAGAATCTGCTATTAATAACCAGAGAAGAAATGAACCAGATGGAAGCCTGAAGAAAGAAGCCGTTCTTTCTCAGTCTTTTGCAGCTTCACAAACAGTTCGACAGGGGTTAGTGCCTAATGTGAATTCAAGCTATCCACCTGTTGTTCTTGCACTGAAAACTGAAAATCCTGGAAGAAACTCTATGTCTGCAGTTTCTAGACAGAATAACGGTGTCAATGTCAACGTTAACCCAAGTCATGGCAGATTAGTTCATGCAACTGTGATGCCTGCCTCAGATGGACATCTGAAGCAAGAGGTAAAATGTGTTGATTCCAGGATGCTTTATAATTGGAAAATTCATTAGGGAACTAATTTATGATTATACTTTTATTAAGAAAATTTCACTGAAGTATCTTATAAATAGGAAATTGATGCCCCAGTTTCTGCTGAAGTTTATGCTCACGTGAAGGCAGAGGAACATAAGGCTTTATCTAAATCAGAAGCAAAATCATTATCTCTTGATCAGGAAGGAGGTGATATTGATGACGAAGATGACAATGATGGCAATGACGACAATAATGATAATGATGACAATGATGATGAAATTCCTAACTTTTCTGATGCTGAGACAATGGTAAGTATAATGTGTTACATTGAATGGTAATAATTCCCCGTATTTAGTTGTGTTAGGTTATCTCTCATATTGTTGATGTTGCCTTCACAGATTCTTGAAATGGATTTATGTCCAACAGATCAAGATACAAAAGCAAGTAGAGAAGGTAAATCATCTAACTCTAGATAAAACAAAATTATCACACTTCTGTTTAATGTTTTTAATTTGAAAAGGGCAGCCTGTTGCACAAGGTTCCCTACCACCCAATGTAGGATGTAGGGAGGGCCAATTCTACAAAACCTTGCCACTGTTTCAGTGACTAGAAGTCTACAACCGGTGACCAACCTGGTCATAAGGCAGCAAACCTTACTGTTGTGGCCTAGCTCACCCTCTGCTTGAGTCTTTTAATTTTAGTTAAAAAATTGTTAAAAGTTGAAAATTAAATGTTTGAATTTTAAAGTTAGTATGAGTTTGTTTATAGTATAATAAGCTTTCTGTGTATTAATAATATGCCGGTTGGTCTCTGCTAAAGTTTCAAATACCAACAGTTTTGGTTAAAATATAGATTCAAATATTGTGCTCTGAAGTTTTATTACCAACATTGTTCCTCATTGGATTTATCAATGTCTAGATATTTTCATGATGGTTGTCTTCTAACATTATAATGTTTGGTTACAGTCTTGAGATATCAACATGAAGAAAGTAAGAGGACCATCATGAGATTGGAGCAAGGTGCTCAGTCCTCTATGGGAAGGGCCATTACATCTCGGGGTGCATTTGCAGTAGTGTATGGGCGCATTCTGAAGAAATATATTAGAAAAAGCAAGGTGCATTTTTGAATTTGGATCTCATGTTTTCCTTTAAAATATGGAAGAATGAATCTTTCCCTATATTTTCTTCCTCCAATGTCACTCATGAATCTTGTGAATTTTCCTTTTAAATATGTTTGATACCTTTTTTAGGAATGTTTGCATACTATTGTGATTTCCACACTGATTTGCTATCTTGCATAATTATGGTCTAGTTATCATTGCATAACCATTTAATGCTTTGTGGATGTTAATATTTTTTTCTAGGAGTTTCAATGGTTGTTGAGGATCTTATTTCTATGAGTTCCTCGTGCCTTTTATGGCTACCATCGTTTTTGTGTAAAATCAACAGATTCTGTAGTGACATCTGCATCTCTGAAAATTATTGACCTTTAGTAGGGTGAACTGTAATACATTGAATGATATGTCCTTTGAGTGTGCCTTAAAAATAAATATAAAATTCTGATTTTGGTGTTTGCCTAATTGGTACTGTTCCAGTAGTTTGTGCTGTTTATTCCCAAAATATAAAATATAAATGATTTTGCTCAGTCTGTACAATCTCTTTCTATTTCACAGGTTATACTTGGCAGAGCAACACATGATGTACATGTTGATATTGACTTGGGAAAAGAAGGGCAGGCGGCTAAGAAAATATCTAGAAGACAGGTAAGATTTCTCAGAAGTTTTGGGTGCAAAATTCCTGTGCATGGTTGATTTTGCTGATGATTTAGAAGTCCTCGGAAGTTCATATATTTCATTTTCCAGGGGAGCAGAGGGAATTGGGAAGGTTTTGTTATTATTGTTTGAAAAAAAAAGCATGAAATGATCTTTGTCTTTACTAGTAACAAAATCACTATTAAAGGATTGGTATATTTCTGGAGCAAGACAAATGACAAATTTTTAAGATGTTATTAATCTATTGGAATATGATGGTGTTCTTATGAATCTTTTGGTAATTGAACTAAATAGAGTTATGATAATGTCTGGATTTGCATCATTTTAGTTATGCATGAGCCCAAAACAGAGTAAGGACTAAAATAATATTTGTTCATGGAGAAAGTTATTGGAAAAAACCCAAGTCTCACATTTGCTAGTGATATGGCCAAAATAGAGTATACAAGTGGGGGACAACCCTCACCTCATGAGTTAGTTTTTGGAATTGAGTTAGGTCCAAATCTATTTGTTCATGGAGAAAGTCCAGAAATTTTCAATCATATCCTTTTAAATTTTTAAATTTCCTCCACTGGGTTTATGGTAGTATGAACTATGAATTACTTTTTATCTGATAGGCTTTAATAAAGTTGGAAGCAAATGGTTCTTTCATTATTAAAAATCTTGGCAAGAGATCTATCTTCTTGAATGGCAAAGAAATTGCTACAGGACAAGCGCGGGGTCTTAGTGCTAGTAGTGTGATCGAGGTAACTGTCTTTCTGTTCTATTCTTAAACTACTTTTGCACTATAATGCTGCAATTTTGTTCTTTACCTTGAGAACATAATTTGTGGTAAATGAATTCCATGCAGATTAGAGGCATTTCACTCATCTTTGAGATCAATAATAGATGCGTGAGGAGGTTTTTAGAAAATGTGAATGAAAAGTTATGAAGATAAAAGGAAGACATTTACCGTGTTTGCCCGAGAGGGGGTCTGTAAGAAGAGAAATGGTGTCGAAATTTGAATATTAAGGATTTTAGGATAGCATTCTCATGCCAGCCAAAAATAGAAGTTATACCAGCTATTATTTTATATTAATGTGTTGTCGATCGAAAGTCTCAGAATACAAATTGTACATATAGATAGTAGATGGAAAGCCTTCATAGTAGATATATAATATATAATATGGCTGCTGTGCAATGGGAACTGGTTATTGTCTTGTATCTTTCTTATTTCCTTTTTGATGTAATAGGTTTTTTTAATACAACAGACGCCCCCCCCTCCCCCCCCTTTCCAAGGTAGGAATAATCATCAAAAAATAATTAATAAAACGATGGTATGGTTTCCAACAATTTTAAAGTCTCTCTCTTTCAATTTAATATAGGGTTTTTGATGCCACCTTATATTGTGACAATTTTCCATGGGCAATTCTAAGTCTTTTCTTTATTATTTTTTTTAATTTTTTGTTGAATTTGGAGGACCGAATCTCACATTTTTTCAGCCATTGATTTATTACTATAAAATATTTAACATTCTCCCCTATCACCGCTTAAAAAATATCCTGGTTGATTTGTCGGAATATATGCTAGCTTCAAGATCGGAGAAAAGCTGAAAGAGTTTCTGGACAAGAATTTGATTAAAAACCTTACTTATCATGGTGGAATGTTAGGATCCAATTGTAAGATATGGGACTTGGAGTCTTACATTGGAAGTATGGGATTTTAGTGTGAGGTTTATAAGTCCTTGGGTTCTCCAACTACAATAACTAACTTTTGTGGTGTGGTTCTTTTAAGGTTCTTATCAATTGGTATTAGAGCCTTACACTGTTTCTCAACTGCAAATGAGCAGTGTGGGTGGTGTTAACATTGCAGTGTTTGCCTGGGACTAGCTAAAGGATTAGTGTACAGCCAGCTCACGTGGGTGCCAGGACTGTGAAGCGTGGTGAGATGTTAGGATCCAATTGTACAAGGTTGTTACTATGAAATTGAGGGGCTCGTGAAGGCCAGTCCATGTTTTCAATTTCCAATCAACAAGTACTTTAGTAAGCATGCAACAATTCGTTGCATAGTATATAACCAACAGGGGATGCTAGCTGGGGAATTTGCTCATGTATGGCATTGCATTTTCAAGACTACCAGCAGCAACTACATGGTTTGCACAAGTGAGCAACAAATAAATCAAGCACAAACCCCTTTCCTTGGATTTTAGTTCTCTAAGCCGTTGGTAGGGAGATCCTATGCTTGGTGAAAGTGACCTCAGAGAAATATAGAGATGAAGAAATTACAAAAGATGACCCTTCTTTTTGAAATAGAAATATTGTAGAAGCTCATGAACATAGAATGAAGAAGATAACACAACTCCAAAGCACTGTTTAGCAAAAAGGAAATAGGTTGTAAAACTAGAATCATTTCACAACAATTTTCTACAGATCCTAATGGAACAAGTGAAAAAAAATATGATCAGAAGTTGAAGCTTCATCTTAGAAACTAAATTCTATTAATTCATCACAAATTTATGGAGCAAACCATGGAAGCACTGATGAGAATAATCGGGAACCCTACCAAAACCACATTATCAAAATTATCGAATGGAACAAGAAAAAAAGCTTTGTCCTTGATCGGTTATCTAATTGAAGAACAAATAAAGCCCCCTCGAAAAAGCATGATTGTCCGTCAGATATAGAATATATGCTTTTCCTTTTTATCCTATTATTCCTATTTTTTTTGTTTCTCAATAGTTACTTGTTTGGTGGATATTGCTTCTAAGAGCATCTCTATGATATTTGTGACAAAACGCATGATTTTATTTTTTTTTGTAATCTTTATTAGAACACATTATTGTATTTTTTATTTAATTTTATACGGTATAAGCCACTCTTTTTTTCTTTTTTAACTCTGCAACTTTTTTTCACTCACACTCTTGCCTCTTATGGGAACTAATTAATAACTCATGAGTACACTTATTATTTGATATAATAATAGCTGTCATGTTGATAGTTATGGGCATAAGTAAGGAGCAACAATATATTATTAAAAGATGTGATAAAAAAAAACAACTTATCTTACATGAACTATTTTGTATTAGTTCTGTATTAGAATTAGAAAATGTCTCTTTGAGCAATTATTCATAAAAAATAATTGATGACATATATATATATATATATATATATATATATATATATATATATTGTGTACAATGACGGCAATGGAGATAAAAAATACCCTTTGTAGGAGACTTCTATTTTAAGATAATGGGTAATTTTATGTATTGTATGTGATTTTTGTTTTTAGCATTGTATTTTATTGGTTTATCAATTTGGTGATTTATCATTTTATGCCCTTTGTTGGAAGTATTATATTTTATTGGTTTATCAATTTGTGTTCTATCACTTGTTGGAACCAAAATAATTCCTATGGTAAAAACCATTACGTACAACCCAGAATCAATAATGTCAACCATTAAGGAATTAAGCGAAAGCGTACTAGAATTCATGATGACCGATTGCTCTTTAAAGCTGTGTGGTTTGGTCTTCCAAGTCTACACGCACTCCCTTAAGAGAACCCCTTAATTGTTCCTCTACCTCCTTTTGATGATGGGATGTCAAAAAGGAGAGAACGATGCGTGTGACTTGGGAACCATGACCTATTTATAGATAACCTTAGGGTTATCTTTTGGTGTTTCTATTTTAGCCCATTACAAAAATAGAATTACCTTTTAGTTTCTACACATTAAGACCCATATCCTATTAGACACATTATTAGATCACTTTTAATTGGGCTTAACCTTAAGCGGTAGTTCACAATACATAACTATTCACATATAAGGTCAATGTTGGATTAATGATCCAACAATCTCCCCCTTGGACTATATGTGTAACCTTATGATTGTGCATTGCAAAAAAAATTAACCATATAAGCTCAATGTTACTACCATTACCGAATGTATCTATAACCAATCTGGTCCATCAATCATACCAACATAGAATCAAGGCAGTCTTTGTTACATCTATCGTAACTCAACCCATCAATGGTCACATATGCTAATACAAATGAATGACATGGATCATGATATGGATGTGTAGCATGGAATTTTCATGTAATGTGATCTTAACATGCCTAATTCCGGTTAGTCCTCCTTAAACCTTATTGAGATCAAACCACAACAAAAATCAGAGTGTCAATACACCAAAACTTTATTTTGCATAAAATATTCTTAAACCATACATAAACCAATATTATGTCTATATCATGAAAGCATTTAAAAAATACAAACTCCCACTAAAACTAAATATCATTGAATGACATAACACCCATATGAGCAGTGTGCTCGTGAAACATTTTGGGTGGTAATCCTTTAGTAAGCGGATTCGCAACCGTGGAGTTTGTTTCGATATGCTCTATAGACAACTATCCACTCTGAACTTTTTCTTTAACAATAAGGAACTTGATGTCTATGTGTTTTGACTTTGTCAAACTCCTGTTGTTATTGGAAAATAGAACTGCTGATATATTGTCACAAAATAACTTGAGTGGGCTTTCAATACTATCCATTATGTGCAGCCCTGTGACAAAGTTTTGTAGCCAAATTCCATGATTAGATGCCTCATAACATGCTATGAACTCTACCGCCATCGTGGAAGAGGCTATGAGAGACTATTTAATACTCTTCCAAGAAATAGCACCTCCAGCTAGCAAGTATATATAGCTTGACGTAGATTTCATACTATCTTGGCATCCAGCAAAATCGGAGTTAGTATACCCAATGATCTTAAGCTGATCTGACCTTCAATACGTGAGCATATAGTCTTTTGTTCTCTGTAAGTACCGCATAACCCATTTAACTGCTTTCCAATGATCTAATCCTGGATTACTCAAGTATCTGCCCAACATCCCTGTAATGTATGCGATATCTGGACGTGTACAAACCTGAGCATACACCAGACTCCCCACTACTGATGCATAAGGAATCTTCTGCATCTCCTTTTCTTCAAAGCCATTCTTAGGGGCATTGATTGAGACTAAACTTGTCTCCCTTAGCCACAGGGGCATCACTTGGTTTAGAGTCTTGCATGCCATATCTCTTAAGAACCTTTTCAATATAACCTTTTTGTGACAATCCAAGAATACCCCGAGAACGATCTCAGTGTATCTGTATGCCCAATACAAAAGATGCATTACCAAGATCTTTCATCTCAAAGTTCTTAGCTAAAAATTTCTTGGTTTCATGCAATAAGTTTATATTGTTGCTGGCAAGCAAAATGTCATCAACATATAAAACTAGAAAAATATGCTTGCTTTCATAAAACTTATGGTATATACAATCATTGACCAAATTCACCTCAAAACCAAATGAGCTGATCACTTGATGAAACTTGAAATACCATTGTCGAGATGCTTGCTTGAGCCCATAGATGGATTTCTTAAGTTTGCAAACCATATTCTTTAAGTCTTCCGAAACAAAGTTTTCTGGTTGCACCATATAGATTGTCTCATCAATGTTACCATTGAGAAATGCTGTCTTTACGTCCATCTGATGTAACTCAAGATCAAAATGCGCCACCAATGCCATTATTGTCCTAAAAGAGTCTTTTGAAGAAACCGAAGAGGAATTCTCTTTATAGTTAATGCCTTCTTTTGTGTGAATCCCTTTGTAACAAGACGAGCCTAGTACCTCTCCACATCACCTTTTGAATCCTTCTTGGTCTTAAATATCCATTTGCAACCAATGGGTTTCGCACATTCTAGCAATGGGACAAGATCCCAAACGTCATTGTCTCTCATGGACTTAATCTCTTCATTCATGGCATCTATCCACTTTTGAGAGTTAGAACTTTCTATGGCTTGATGGAAGTTGATTGGATCATCTTCCATCATTTCTATGTCAACCTCATGTTCTTGGAGAAATACAATGTAGTCATCTGATATTACACTTCTATTTTCTCTTGTGGATCTCCTTAATGGCATAGGTTCTTGAGGTGGAAGAGTTTGTTCTTTTGGAACAATTTCTTGTATAGGAGGTTCGACATTGTCTTGATCTATTGTGTCTTGAACAAAGTCAGGAAGAGGATCCTGAACAATGCCAATAACACCTGTGGGAATATCAACATATTTCTCTTCAAAGACAAAGTCTCTTACTATATCACCCTTTGCAAACTCGACACCCTCAAAGAATCGGGCATTTCCCGATTCAAAAATAGACTTATTTGTGGGATCATAAAACTTATGCCCCTTAGATCTTTCAGAGTATCCAATAAAATAGCAACTCACCGTCCTTGAGTCCAATTTCTTTTCATTTGGCCTATAAGGCTTTGCTTCAGTTGGATAGCCCCAAACATGTAAGTGCTTTAAACTAGGCTTTTTGCCTATCAAAAGTTCATAAGGGGTTTTTGTAGTTGCTTTAGTTGGAACTCTGTTAAGAATATATGTTGTAGTTTTAAGTGCTTCTCCCTAGAGTGATTTCGGTAAGGTAGAATGACTAATCATATTCCTTACCATGTCTTTAAGTGTCCTATTTCGTCTTTTGGCAACACCATTCATAGTGGGTGAGCCCGGCATAATGTACTATAGGACGATACTGCATTCCTCCAGGAATTTAGCAAATGCCCCTAGACGTTGTTCACCTGAACCGTTATATCTGCCATAATACTCACCACCACAGTCAGACTTGATGCTTTTGATTCTTTTGTTGAATTGATTCTCAACTTCAGCCTTATAATTTTTGAACACGTCCAATGACTTTGCCTTTTCATTAATGAGATAAATGTAGCCATATCTAGAAAAATCGTCTATGAACATTATAAAGTATTGTTGACCATTCCAAGTGGACGTAGGAAATGGCCCACAAATATATGTATGTATAAGTTCTAAAACGTCCAAAGTCCTATTGGCCTCAAATCTCCTTTTATTGGTTTGTTTCCCTTTTATGCAATTGATACAAATATCAAAATCTATAAAATCTAAGGGTTCTAGATTTTGTTTAACACAAGTCTCTCTATTCTCCGTCTAGAGATGTGACCTAATCTCCTGTGCCATAACGCAGCTGAATTCTCATTGGTTAATTTTCTCTTTATGCCTTGTGTACTTAATTGCAATGATTCATTAAATGAGGCAATTATGTCAATCAAATAAAGATTATCATAGCCTGACAAAGAACCAGAACCAACCAATTTTGAATCATGAAACAAACTAAATTTTCCATTCCCAAATGAACAAGAAAAACTAGATTTGTCCAAAGCAGAAATAGAAATCAAATTTTGTCTAAAAGACGGTACAATAAATGTTTCATCAAGATCCAAATAAAATCTAGTCTTTAACAATAATCTAAATTTTCCAATTGCCTCAACTTCAACTGTCTTGCCGTCAACCACAAAGATGTATCTTTCACCATCACTTGGTTTTTGGCCATTCAAGCAACCTTGTATAGACACACTGTTATGAGTTGTTGCACCAGAATCTATCCACCATGTGTGTTTAGGCACAAAAGTTAAATTAACCTCAGAACAAACCAAATTAAGAACCATACCCTTCTTAGCACACTATGCGTGATAGTTACTACAATGCTTCTTCACATGCCCTTCAGCTCCACAAAAGAAACAATTGTTGCCTTCTAATTCATTTAGTTTCTTTTGAGGTGTTGTATTTGCACCTTCCTTATCCTTCTTCCTTTTCAGTCCTTTGCCGTTATTCTTTGAGGCAAAATGAGCACTTTTTGTCTTGTCTTGCTTCAACCTTTCCTCTTCCTGAACACAATGTGAGATGAGCTCATTCATAGACTAAGTCTCTTTCTAACAATTATAGCTCACCTTAAACTGGCCAAATTGTGACGGAAGAGATATCAGAATCAAATACACTAGCAAGTCCTCAAAGAGTTCTAGCTTAAGTGCTTTCAGCTTTGAAGCAATATAAGACATCTCCATGATGTACTCCTTGATGTTGCCTTTACCCATATACTTCATTGAAATTAGATTTGCCAAAAGCATACCTATTTTAGCCTTTTCATTCTTGACAAACCTCTTTACAATATCTACAAGGAACTCCTTAGCTGTAGTTATCTTTTCAGATATTGTGCCCTTGAATGCTTCTGGAATGGCTTTCTTCATGATCATTATACTCATGCGATTTGACCTCTCCCACCTTTTCATCTCCCTCTTATTTTTAAAGGTACTCTGATCCGTAAGAGGTGGGGGAGAGTCAATCCTTTACGCAAGGTTGAGATCCATTACTCCAAGAACTATCAAGATTTTTTCTTTCCAGGACTTGAAGTTTGAGCCATTAAGCATAGGAATATAGTTGATGTTGGTAGTAATATTTGCAGGATCATTCATAGCTGAATAGAGAACAATAAACAAACAAAACATGCTCACATAAGTCTATCTCAAAATAGAAGTAATACTAAATTCAAATAAAGGAAACCCCATCTTAAGATATCAAGAATTCATTAATATTTTATCTTTGGACAAAATATTAACTTTTTAGTGATACCTTGGCGTAGTAATTAAAAATTGATAATAAGAACATATCAAACAATAAATCTTCCTTTGGGCCAATTTATTATTCACATGTAAAACCAAATAATTATCGTGCATCATTACCACAGGTGCACATGCAATTTTGTAAAATACTCATCTTCCTTTGGGTCGATTAGTATTCACATGCACACAACCTTTTATATTTCAAAATACATTAATTTTCACAAGAGAGGCCACTTTGGTGACATGTTGCTTCAATTAATTTATCCTAGAATATATATACATAAACTTTCCAATATTTAAATTTAGAATTACTGAAAAATTATACCCAAAATCAACCATTTAGTGACTTGCAATTTTCCAAAACAGTACATGTATACTCGCAAATCAATTTCTAGTGGCATACTTCTCAAAAGTGCAACTACATGTAATTGAAATAATTCAAGGGATGGATCTTATACTTATACCATTACACCAAAGTTAGTTTTAAAAAAAATATATATATATCACAAGATGAATCCAATGTCTATAACAAAAAAAAAAAAATTGTGTGTCTTGTGGGTCTGGTCCCCGAATGGCGAATTGCCTTAATTCATGATATTTGTAAACCAATTTTAATAAAACCATTCAATGCATGAATATATGCCTTCCAGCAAAGTATGTGTGAAACCAAAAAATAAGACGTATTCATATTTATAAAAAAAACATGAGAAATCCAAAAGAAAAGCATCGCATCTTTAAGGCAAATACAATAAGCCTTTTACAAAAAAAAAAATGCAGTAAAGCGTATATATTTCTGAAACTCAAAAGCCATCGATTTAAATGCGTGATTTTAAATTATGCATTATAAATCATGTGAACTGGAATGCAAAATAGGTATGACTGAATTTTATGAAAGAAATTAATTTCTTAATGATCAAACATGACTGCTTTGATACTACTTGTTGGAACCAAAATAATTCCTATGGTGGAAACCATCACCTACAACCCAGAATCAATCATGTCAACCATTAAGGAATTAAGCAGAAGCATACCTGAATTCATGATGATCGATTACTCTTTAGAGCTGTGCGGTATGGTCTTCCAAGTCTACATGCACTCCCTTGAGAGAACCTCTTAATTTTCCCTTTGCCTCCTTCTGATGATGGGATGTCAAAAAGGAGAGAACGATGCATGTGACTTGGGAACCATGACCTATTTATAGATAACCCTAGGGTTATCTTTTGATATTTCTATTTTAGCCCATCACAAAAATAGAATTACCTTTTAGTCTTTACACATTAAGGCCCATATCCTATTAGACTCATTAAAGCCCAAATTGCCCAAACCTTATTAGATCATTTTTAATTGGGCTTACCTTAAGCAGTTGTCCACAATACATAATTATTCACATATAAGGCCAATGTTGGATTAATGATCCAACAATTTTGGTTCAACTTGTCAAATTATTGGGAACAAAGATTTGTTGTGACCAGCATGTTGATCATTTGACAATGGTTTGAGTTTCTAATCATGAAGATTCATTGGAGGAATAAGTGGGAGGATAACAAAATGATGTGGCACAATGGTTGAGAAGATGGGATGCATGGAAGAAAGGCTTCTCTTGAGATGCAGAAGTTGCTTAAGAAGAAAGTTATGGAGGAAAATGAAAATTTCGATCATAAGGAAAAAAAATCTACATTTCAAGGGTCAATTCAAATTTCCAAGGCTTGAAAGAGTATTATATGGTAATGAAGAAAGTGAAATTGTTAGGATCTAATCAAGAATGTCTTGTGGGATGGATCACCTTGTCAAAAACATACTTTGAAGTGCAAAATACTTCAAATCTTGGAGGAAGATCAAATCAATCAAGTTGAGTATGGAAGAATCAACTATACACTAGCTCGATTTGTTAAGGGGAGTTTAAGACAATCCCAGTTGGGAGAAATAAACAAGGGCTCTAATTACAAGGTTTGGAGGAAGAAGGTTTAAGAATCCATATGAGGAATTAACAAACTTGAACTAGTTAAGTTCTGTAGAGGAGTATATTGAGAAATTTGAACTCTTCTCTCACAAATAAATAGGCTGCCTAATGAGAAATATTTGGGGTATTTCATTGGAGAACTTCAATTGAATATTAAGTGTAGGATTTGTTGAGTAAAATATGATCAAACCCTAAGGTTTTAATGATCAATCAATAAATAATAAGATGAACAAGTGTTGTGTTAAATGTTGATGGTATTAAGTGCACAGGATGTATATCGATTGATGTATTCATTGATAAAGAAAGCTCATAACTTCTTACAATATCTTATAGGATTTTTTGTCTTAGGATAATTTTGAAGTTTTCAAAGCTTAGGAGTGTCTTTTGTTGGACCAACATGAGATGAAAAAAAGCTGATATGTCAAGCCCTATGAAGAGAACTAGTCTCAAGCGCCATGCATGATTGACACAAAAGATAAATGAGACAAGATAGTCTTTGAAAATGTTAGCACATCAATCATAAATATCAAAAGTTCTAACTACTATGCATACTTAGCATGCAAAAATGGCAACAAACATCTTCTGTAGTTTGATATTCCAACACAATATAAAGGTCATTAATTGCACATTTATTGCAACATTCAAATTAAAATCGAAATGCTTCAAATCGAAATCTTTCCTCTAACTATTATCAAAAGTTGAAGGATATAAATAGCAGAGAGTTTGCTTTGAAAATTAAGAGAAAGCATATTTATTACTTTTTTGCAAATTATCCATTCTCTACATTTATTGTATATACTTTAGTTGAGAGAAAACTCGTAGCTATAAGTCTTAGCATTTAATATAATCAACCATTGTTAACTATAGTTTAAGTTTCTTAAACATATCTTTGGTGAGTGAAGCCTAAAGAGATTTGTAGAAAAGAATACTTAGGAAATGGCCAAGAGAGACAAGTGTAACAAATACTTGGGTTATGAGGAATAAGTGTTCTTTGTATCAACTATGTGTTATAGTGAAAATCTTGGTAGATAATCAAGGATTGGACATAGCCTTGACTATTAAAGTGAACCAATATAAATTTTAGGCATTTTTCTCTCCTTCTCTTTAAATTTTTATTGAGAAATAAGTTTTTCCAACAGTATTTGCATTCTAGATGAAGATTCTTCACACAAGCTATTGAGATCCTCCAACAATAAGATAAGGAATACAAGAGATCTTCCTCAATGAAGAAGAACTCCACTTGAGGACTTTAACGACATTGTTTGACACTAGTACTATTTTGATAGTGTTCTAATTATGACTAGCTCAAGGAAATGAATTGTTTAGCCTCCCCTCCCGTATTGGATGTATGATTTCTAGATTTGATGAGTATTATTATCTTGATGTAAATGTGGTGAATTCAATTTAAGAAATTCTAGTTTTGAATAAAGTAGTGCCATTTTTATTTTTGACAATATATTATTTATTTGGTTTATATGGTAATTTACTATATTTAAATTCTCTTTTAATGTTTTCAAATTTAAATAAAGTTATTCATCGTATGTTGCTTATTTACTTAAGTTAATAAAGATTTTTTTATTAATTAAATAGTTGCATCATTATGTTAGTTGGTGTCATATAATGACAGTAGATTGTTACACTACGAACCAATGACAATATTATTCATGAAATGAGAGATATTATGTAATTTAAAGTTGAAGACAAAATTAATAAGTCATTAGATGAAAATGTTTTCATTTTGGGAGGTGATTTTAGACAAATTTTACTAGTTATTCCAAGAACAAGTCATGTAGAAACCATCATGGGGACCATCCATTCTTCGAGATTATAGAGATATTACAAAATGTTAAAGTTGAATGAAAAGACAAGACTTCAAATTTGTCATAATTCAACTAACAAAAGTGAGTTGATAAATTTTGTAGAATGGATACTTGCCATAGGTGATGGCAATTTAAGAAGTTATAATGATGGAGAATTTGATATAGAAACACCAAGTGATTTATTAATTTCCCATTCAGTGATATTGTAATAGATATTGTCTCTTTAACGTATTCTGATTTACATACAAATTACAAAATTTGGGATTTTTTTTCGGGAAGGCTATTCTTGCTCCTATATTAAAAATAGTTGAAATTATTAACCAGTATGTGTAACACCCATTCTTATTAATCATAGTTTGTATTAATTTAGTTGTTTAATTATTACGAGTAATTTTTTCTCGATTCTTGCAATAGAAAAGTTCTAAAATTAAACAGAATTTAAATAGTAGTAAAAATGAAAGAAAAAGACCGTATATACATATATACGTAAAACTATACATCATGGTTTGATATATGACAGACATAAAATATAGAAAGACAAAAATACATTAAAAGATAGACACTACCTAGCCTAATATATACGTCAAAAAGATCCTATACAGAGCAATGTTCATCTACCCTATCTCTTATACAAAAAGAAATACTATAAACTAAGTCTACAGATCCTCATCCATAGGGTGTCCTCTGACTTGTCCTCTGCATTACTGGGCGTTTCCATCTTCTTCAATAATCACGATCAAACATACATGGAAGAAAATAATAGAGTGATGTGATTTGTTCTAAAATCACTTTCACATGTATGATAGGAATTCTATCGTAAAATACAAATAAAACACAATTGACATTAGAGGGGAACTATAGTTTATTTTAAGTTATACTAGACTACCCTTAACTTGGTACATATCCATTCTTCATATTAGTGAGTAATAGTTCTCAATAGAACCTGAGAAGTGACTGAGAGTACATATACCTCATCAACATCATCACATGGTACAATCTTCATCATTATTGAGAAAAATAATAGTCAAGATATCCATTTGTAGATGTATACTTCAAACCAATACTGGAATACTGAGCATTGTCAGGTTATCGAGCTTGGTCAAGCGAATATCTTGGCTCGAGGGGCCTACCCTAACCATTAGGACCTTCACCACTCGATGCCTACCCCCAAGACCTCTGCAAGTGGGTCCCTGCCTTTCATTCCTCAACGTACCAATGTAGCTTCCCTAGCAGGGTATCATGCCATTGCATGTCACTTGCTTTACATTACGCACTAACCTATCATATTCCCACTTCTCAAACAGAGGTTTTCCTGGTTCATTTAATTTGAACACCAGTACAATTAAGATTTCTGTCTTCTATTGCAAAAATTACATGATAATATCAAAATTTTAGCAGTATAACTACTTACCAAAATTTTAGCATAATAACAATTTAGTAATCACACTTTAATTACCAAAATTTTAGCAGAAAATTACTTAATAATTATAATTAATTATCTGAATTTGGACAGAGTGACAACTTAGCAATTATGTTTAGTAACCTATAGAGTAACAACTTAACAATTATAATTTAGTAATCTAAATTTGAGCAGAGTAACAACTTAAAAAAATTAAAGTTTAGCATCAAACATAATAATGTAATAATAATTGTAATTAAACTTATGACTAAATGGGTTTAGGAGAAAATCCTTCCTACTAACAGCAAAGTGACAATAATTTAAAACCAACCCCACTCCCCCCATTACCTCTAAGGTGGTTGATGAAGAGGATGAAATTGTTGGTGCAAAGCTTCTAGGAGGAGAAATTCTACTAGTTGAAAACTAGCAAAATTTTAACATAAAAACTAAGTAAGAAAAATTTCTAGAGAGAGAAACTCTTCAAGTGGATTTTGGCTATTTTAGAGAGGGGAGATTTGTGAAAATCTGTCTAAGAATAGCAGGTATTTATAGAGGAGAGGGTGGATTAGATGTCCCTAAAATGACATAAGTGATGATGCAATAAAACTTATTTTTAATTTTGTTTTAATTAATTTTGTGGACACATAACCCAAATAGGTGTGAATCACTTATTTTAGGGTTGGGAATGTGCTCCGCCAGTTGTCTCAAGCTTCCACATATCAATTTTTATCTGTAGGTAAATTAGTTAGTACCGATAAAATTGCCTAAACTTGAAAAATTAGCTTTTAATATCAAAATAATGCAATTAATGTGAAACTGGACAATTACATTATTTTCCATCAAAAATAAGTTCTAAATAAGTTTTAATTTTATTAATTTATTTCAAATTTATCTATTTATTTTGTATTTTTAACCTAAAAAATTCATAATAAATCCATTTTAATTCAATAAATACCAAAAATTTTATAAAATACTAAAATTTAATATTTCACCTATAAATAAACTCAAATTATCATTTTCACTATTTAATACTAAACTGTACCTCTCCATTAAGCTTACAAAACAACCTTCTTCATCTTCTATCATAGCTTCATCATCCACCAAACAAGAAACCTTGACAAAAACCAAACAACAGTGGCCTTTACTGTTTTTGGATGGCAATCAACAAAATCAAGTAGACGACAATGCCATTATATTGCGTCCAGGCCTCTTCCTAAACCTGACTTTGGTTTTGATTACTCGCCTCTTTCTCTCGACAAATATATGGATGACTACATCCATCAGCCATCTACAGAATACTTGGCGCTACCTTCTAGAGCAATCGAACATCTGCCACTGAAGCAGTTTATCAGATGAAGGTATCCAAGATTGGTGCGAGCCTGGCGCTTAACTGCCCATCCTCCTGGAGTACTACAACATCGAGTACCTCTAGTGGAAGAAATACAACAAGCTCTGCAACAAAGGCGAAGTCGAGCGTCTGAGCGAACAGTCCAATTGAGGCCAGCTGATTTGAAGTTTAGGCCATTGGACCGGAAGAAGCTGGATTCTTCCCATCACTTTACGAGCATATGTGTTTTGCAACTCTGTAAAGAGCTCTACATTTTTGAAGTATCAACCTTACATCCCTCCTTCTCAACTCATCAAACCATCCACAACCGTTCGCATCCAACCTGATCGCATATGCCCAAGGCTTCCAATCTTGGATGTCAACACTAAGAAGAAGATATACTGACCAAGACGCCTTCTTTGTCGCTACTGTCCAGAGCTAAGCTTCAACATCATTCAACCATTACTCCAGAATGGTACTGTGCTCACCGTCTTTCATAAGACATGGACGAGGTCGACGCTGAACGCTTCTGGCATCAACATATGTTCACTTGTGAACAAGAAGCGTCCACAGCAGAGTCGCAGGACGATAAGCCAAAACTCCAACTGCAATGAACTGTGAATACATACAGCGTCCACTCGTGTCTTTCACTTCTCAGACTTCTGCTGTCTTGTTCGTCCAGCTAACACGCGTCCTATAATTGGTACAGAAACCTCCTTTCTACTTTTGATTGTTGCTCTTACACATCCTAACTTCTTCAAACCTCCCTACCCTTGGACACACGCCGCGTCCATACCAACTCCAATCCCC
>CM014734.1:39624426-39684668 GCA_004329165.1 Spatholobus suberectus | reverse complement strand
GGGCTACACTCCAAATGAAGTCGTCCCATTAGTGGGAAAAATGCCATCTTTGTATACCGTCATCATATACAATTAAGAATAGAAGAGAGGAATCAGGTGATTTATTTCTCTTGTAAACCACTTTCACAAAATGATATAATCATGCAAGATAAAATAACTGACTTAAATTAAAAGGAACATAGAACTCGTTTCTAAGTTATGTTAACCTACCTAGTACTTTAACATTGTGTATGGATCCATATCCCTACTAATGAGCTATTCTCACAGGGAAGTGATTGGAGTTCATATATCCCTCACCATCATGGTACAAAATCCTCATCTTCAATCTTAAATAATGAGCTATCACAACTCTATCTTGGAGTATAGACTATACCAATATTGGTGATGCTAAGTAGGTGTTAGGGTTATCAAGTTAGTTACGTGATCATCCCAATTCTAGGGAACTACTCTCGACCATTAGGATTTTCACAACTCGATACCATACCTTCTAGACCTATCAATGGTCCCTACCTTCATCCCGTAATGTACAAAACTGTGACTTCCCTATCACTAGTCCATAATTTATTTATTTTTATGATTCTATACCTATTTCTCAGCTCGTCCTCACTTTGACAATCTCAATATAAAATCCTCTAGAAGTTTTGGTAGAATAACCTCTAATTCTCAAAGGTTCGTTCTTTCAAAGATATTTCAATATCTCTACTCATACTACAATTAATATTCTATTGAATTTAGTCTTAATCAATACTTAAGATAAGATCTTAATATTTGCTTGCTTGTTAATTCTATAAAATTTAAGTACTTTAGGATTTATAAAAATCAATTGCATAAATTATCCTTATAAATTCTATTAATCCTTTTCTTACCTGAGTAAATTCTAATAAGTTTTTATGAAATAAGTTAGTAATTATTTTAATTATTAATTTCATAAGACTAAGAAACAAAATTTAAATTTATTTGGCCTTAATTTCATTAGAATGGTCGTGAGCCATATACTTTACTTAGGTAATCAAATTTTAAATTTTCATAGTAGATAGAAAATATTGTTATTATAGTAAAAGATGTTGTCTAGAATAATGTTTAGGCCCCAAAATAAATTTTTTCTCTTCTCTTTTCTTGGGCCTAAGGCCAAAACTTTATTGGGTTTGTAGGAACCAAACTTTTTATTTTTCACTTCCTAAAATTTAACTAATTATTAAAAAAATCTATTTGTTGTAAAATAAGAGTATTTAAAAAAAATTATTGTTTTCCACCTTGAAGCATCAAGGCCGAATGGTTCTTGTCACCATGGCCCAAAATTTTTGTTCTAGGCAATCCACATCTTCCTTAGATAATAAAATCTAGTCACACCATTTTTGATACAAGCCTTTTTTCCATCAACTAACTTAAGATTAAGTGAAGTAAAAAAAAAATTCAACATGATCTCTCATTCTCTCTAAGGCCAAGAGCTTGGGGAGAGAGATCCAACACAAATATGTTTCATTTGAAGCAATTTTATCAAGCAATCCAAAGTGATAGGTTTTATTTAAACAATCAGTATGAAACTTATAGAAAAATTATAAATCTAGAAGAAAATAGCCAAGGATCTGCATGGTTTTAAAGAACACAAAGTCACCATGAATCATGAAAAGTTAAAGATTACATCAATAAAACTAGAAATTAGAAGAACACATGCATCATAAACATAGAAATGGAGATAGGAGAGGCTTCATAAACTAAACCCTTCATGAAAGTGGATAAAGAAATAAGCAACCCCCCCCCCTCATACCTTAGGTGAAAATGGAGAAGTGTTGGTGGTGGTGATGAGAAAAAGATGAACCTAAGCTTAGAGACCTTGGCACCAGTGGAGGATTTCACATCTCCAAAGCTTGGAAATGGACCTTATGAAGTAGGAAAAGAAAGAATTGAGATGAGAGAGAGAGAGCTTTTGTTGGGCAGAAAAGTTGGGCAGAAAGGGAGAGAGAAAATGATGAAATTGGTGTTGATATAGGCCTTAGAATTTACTTTCCAATCTTAAATTAATTTGGTTAGTTTAATTTAAATGAAAAATGGTAACGATTATCCATAAGCAATTAGAGGTTATATCTAAGTACCTAATAGAACCTAGTTTAGGCTTAGTTGGGTGATTTAGTTACATATTGAGCATGTGCTAAATATGCTTAATCTTATTAATTTTGTTTTCTAATTTGATTTAAATTCTTCAACACTTATTTCTATCAATTTGGACCAATGGGGACAGCCATGGTAGCCCACTGCACATTGTGTAGGCCTACCGAAAATGAAAAAAAAATTCTCAATTTTTATAATTAATTTGTTAGTTTATTACTTATTATTCTTATTTTATGAAAATAATAGGATTCTTGTATTTTTCTTGCACAATTCATTGTGACATAATTTTATCTTGAACTATATATTCTCTAATAATTTTCATACTTTCAAAATAATTTTACATTATTTTCAAATTGTTTAATTATTTAAAACACATTTTTAGGTCAAAATTTACTAGAAAATTTATTGTAATTTTATAAAATTCAAAATAATTACAAGAATATTATTTGATTTAAAACATAAATTGTATAAATTTTTCAAAATTTTTGGACGTCAAAAAGTCCTAATTTGGATTATTAGACCTTTAGGGGCATTTTAGTCATTTTGTATAAAAATTTAGAAAATTTTCAAAAAATTTATAAAATTATATTTTATTATTTTAAACATTATTTTAAGGTTAAAATAATTTTTTCTCCTCATTTTAACCTTTATGTACATTTTTATTTTAATTTACTTTTATATTTAAATTTAGGGACAATACTGTCATTTTTTTATTTTTCGAACTCAACCCAAAAAAATTATTAAAATCACAGTCAAATAGTATTCAAAACTTCGATCGCAACTTTGGAAATCAGAATTTTGAAATTCTCATCCGATTGTTCAAAAATAAATTCGAAAGAAAATAGAAAATAATTATAAAAGACAAGTAGTGGTGTTATGTGGTTGATTCCTGCAATGGAAGAAAATTAATAGTTTGTTTTTCAAATTTCGATAGCGAGGCAAGAAACCGTAGGCTTGAACTTGCTACAGATGGAATGGATCAGTATGGTGACTTAAGTAGTAAGCATAGTTCATTGCCTTGTTCTCTAGGTAATTTACAACTTGCCCCCTTGGTTATGCATGAAGTGCAAATACATTATGTTATCTATAATGATTCTAGCCCAAGACAGCTAGGAAATGACATAGATGTTTATCTAAGTCCCTTGATTGAAGACTTAAGAATGTTATGGGATGAGGCGTTGATGTGTTTACAGGTATTACAAGAAATATTTCAAGATGTGTGCATGTTATTTTTCACCATCAATGACTTCCAGTGGACGGGAACTTATGTAGGTATAATATTAAAGGGCATAAAAGCATGCCCTATACATGAAGAAGGCACATGTACCATTAACAGACACATGGAAGGAAGGCAGTTTACCTTGGGCATTGGAGATTTCTCAAACCTAATCACCTATATCATAAATTTAGAAAAACTCTTAATGGATGCCAAGAGAATGAAATTGCTCCAATGGCCTTAACTAGAGAGCAGGTTTATGAACAGATGAAAGTCATCAATATTGTGTTTGGAAAGACCCAAAGCAGGCTACTGAGAAAAACATAGAGGTTGATATTCTTTGATCTTCCATATTGGTGCAATATTAATGTAAGACACTGTATTAATGTGACACATGCGGAGAAAAATGTGTGTGATAGTGTAATCAGAACACTTCTCAACATTCAGGGCAAGACAAATAATGGTGTGAATGCTCATTTAAATCTGGTTGCGATAGGTGTACGAGACAAATTAGCTCCACAGTCAGTAGGTAAGCAGACATATTTGCCCCCAACATGTCATACTTTGACAAAAAAGAGAAAAGAAATTTTTGTGAGTGTCTTTGGGGCACCAAAGTGGTATAAGGTTACTCTTCAAATATCAAGAAGCTTGTCTTAATGAAAAATCTCAAATTACTTGGCTTCAAGTCTTATGATTGTCATGTCTTGATGCAACAACTACTACCAATGGCTATTCATGACAATTTGCCTAAAAATGTTAGACATGTCATAACTAGGTTGTGCTTATTCTTCAATGCGATATGTAGCAAAGTCATTGACCCTCAGAAGTTGGGTGAGTTAGAAAATAAGGCAACTATTATCTTGTTCCAATTGGGGATGTATTTTCTTCCTTTATTTTTCAACATCATGGTTCACTTAATTGTTTATCTAGTGAGAGAGATTAAATTGTGAGGCCACATTTTTTACAGTGGATGTACCTAGTTGAGCGATACATGGAGATCTTGAAAGGATATTAAAGAATCCACACCATCTTGAAGCATTTATTGTTGAAAGATACATTGCCGAGAAAGCTATTGAGTTTAATTCAGATTACATGTTAGAAGTAGAAGCTTTAGAGCTTCCTAAGTCTCATCACGAGGAAAGATGAGCCAGTAAGGGTATACAAGGTATAACTATTAAGAGCATGGATCAGGCAAAAGTGCTTTAAGCACATTTGTACATATTGAATAACAATGATGAGGTTCAACCTTACTTATCTAACAAAAGCATTGTGAAGAAAAAAACCTTCGAATGAATGAAAAATGGCTGTTGAAATAGCATAAGACTTTTTTAAAGTGGTTTCGGGAACAAATTGTCAATGATGATTCTTCTGATACATTAAAATGGCTAGCACATGGGCCTAACTTTGATGTCATATGTTGGAGTGGATATGATACCAATAAGTTTTCCTTCTATACAAAGTCGCAAGACATGAAGAGTACTATGGAAAACCATGGGGTTATAGTTGTGGCTGAGTCTATGCATTTCTTTAGTTCAAAAGATAAGAACCCCGTCATGACATCCATATGTTACTTTGGAGTCATTGAAGACATCTGGGAGGTCAGTTACACTAGATTTAGAATGCATTTTTTTAAATGTAAAAGAGTTGATAATAACACTGGTATACAAACCGATGAACTAGGATTTATATTGGTAGACCTTGACAAGGTAGCTTATAAGGATGAGCCTTTCATCATGACATTCTAAGTAAAACAAGTATTTTATGTCAATAATCCTTCAAACAAAAGCTAATCAGTGGTTCACTAAGGAAGAAGCATGCATCGTAGTCATGAAAATGAAGATTCAACTCTTGATATTTTTTAGACTCATTCTTTCTCAACACATATGCCTACTTTCAATAAGGAAAATGAAATGGACAATGTACATGCCACTCGCAATGATCATCATGAAGGGATATGGGAGAACATTCCTCCTTGATCACGTTACAAAATAAGGTATGTTTATCTTATTGTTTCATTATTTTTAATTTATGTTTATCTTGATATTTATTAGTTATGTTTGTTATTTATTTTCATACTAACCTTTATTATTTTTTGTTTAAATAGACACATGGATGATTCATCGAGTATTATTAGGCACCATTATAAGTTTGATTACCATTTTGTAAAATTCTATATTTGTTTATGAATGTTTATAGAAGGTATATTTCTTTTTATATTAGTATATATGTTTAGAAAATATAATAGTTGTTTGTGGCTACCTATAAGTAGCCTATTTTTGCCTATGTGTCTGTTTTGTAATTACAGGGAGGGAAAGGAAAGAAAACGACAGTATATTAAAAAAAAATACTTTCTACATCGGTTATAACCATAGCCGATGTAGAAAGTGACACTTTTGACATTATTTAAAAGCATGAACTTAGAAAGTGACACTTATTATATCGATTATTAACATACTGATGTAAAAAGTGTTTTGTACATTAGTTTATTATCTAATGTAAAAAATACTCACATTTTATATTCCTTGTATCTATAATGGACCTACAACCGATGTTAAAAGTCATTTTTAAACCGATGTAAAAAGTCCCAACTACAGTAGTGTCTTGTAGGTAAATAAAATTATCCTAATAATTAGGGGGGTGTAATTATATGAGAATTACAAAATTTGATTGTGTACAACATGATTTTCAAGTATTCTACAAATATAAATATGAATGATGCAAATGTTGACCTAAGTTAGACTATAAAGTTCATATACAAGTGTCTAATCTAAAAAACAATGCTTAAAAAAACTACAATAATATTAAAGATATATACGTGGAAAGTATTGTGAATTTGTGCAAGTATTTAGGATATGTTCGTTTTTTGGTTTGAAAACAAAAATACTTGTTTGATAAGAGTATTTTTTAAACCTATTTTCAAACCTAATATATACTAGTATTTTAGCTTGTGTAATGTACAGGATTAATGTTTATTTTATTTAACAAAAATTTATAATAAAAAATAGTTTTGAATATATAAATTACATTATAATTAAAATTCATAATAAATAAATATTTTTGAACATATAAATTATATTTTAGATTTATATAAATTATATTTTAAATTTATGATAAACAATTTATATTATACAAGGTTATTTTTAACTATTGATATTTTCTTTTAAATAATATTGAAATTCAATTAGAAATAATGATGAAAATGATAGATTAAAAGAGATATGACATTAACAAGAATACCTAAAAACATTCTTGTTGAAGAAAAACTCCTAAAAATGCTATTGTTAAAGAATAGCTCCTAAAAGCACTCTCATTCAAGATTGTTAGTCTAAATTATATATAAAAAGAATTTTTTCAATTTTTAAAACCAAAAACCCATAAAAACCATATCATATGTAATTTGTTTTATAAACAAATTGTTGATCTGAGTGGAACCAAGCTCGAATTCCTTAAGCAATGTCTCAGGTTTAAGCCTTGTAAATGGAAAAAATGTAGTTGGTATAGGAGATCCCACTAAAGGTGGTCAATCAGGTTCTCCAACAAAGATTAGTCATCAACAAAGCCAATGGATATTTCGAACAATAACATGGTGACCCAAAAACAAAAACTCTAATTTGTTTTGGTTTTTAATTTCAATTTTCTTTTACTTATGTTTTTTGATGTGATAGGAATGCACTAAGGGCAAGCATACCCTGTCGCAACAGTAACAGTGGACAAAGTCTAGATATCGATCCCAAAGGACTAGTGGGATTACCAAAGTCTAGGGATTCTTATGTTGTTTAGGCAATTCGACTAAAAAAAAGGTTTGGCACGTAAAAGGAATGCAAAACAAAGCATAGCAAGAAGGGCTCAATTATGGATGTGCTAAGGTTGTGGTTTCATATGCTCTTAATTCCCTTATATTCAATTTCAATTAACCCTTATGTAACTCTCGCTTTCCAATGTCTTTCTTCTAATTTTATTAACAACCAATGGTCATGGAAGTTAATAGACCTCTTTAAGTCAAGTCCCTATTTGTTCATATAGGAAACCTAAAACAGGCATGAAGAACAGAGAAAGCAATTGCTTGGTCATGCAATTAAATTGGAAGTCAAGGTTAAAGTTTGGTCATGCAATAACCTTTAACCCAATTGTCCTATGCGTTTATTAACTAACCACAATACGATTGATGACAATCAATTAATTATAAACATGCAAGGGTTTGATCATGCCCAAGCAAGACGTTAAAATAATAGAACAATTCAATTAGAAAAACAAAAGGGAATTAATTAAAATCAAACATTCGGGCTTCTAAGCATACTACACCCCACCCCTAACTATGCGGTTTAACCACTCATGGTCACAATGAACATCACTCTAATAATAGAGTACATGAAGAAAAGATAGAAAATTTTGTTACGAGAAAAGGTCTTCCAATATATCCTTGCGTCTCTCCATCCAAAACTGAGTGCTAACCTTATTCCCCCAAGCTCTGAATTCGCAAGTCTCAAGTTTCCCAAAGAAAACCAAAGACGCCTCCTTTTGTTGCCTTCTCTTCTATATATAAAACCTAAAAATAAAGTCAGGCGTGGGGGCATGCACAGTCGTGCTTTGTCTAGCAAGGCCATGCTTAGTGACGAAGCAAAGACCTACATATGGGATGATGTTTTCCAAAATGGATAGTGTTCATCCAAGCATGGCCTTGCATAGGGTGAGTATGGTCATGTTGGGGTCATCTCATGGAGATGCACGTTCATTCCCAGAAGCACGAATTTCTTCCATCTTTGAGCGTAACTTCATGCAAGTCCAGCTCTTACTTGGTCTTAAAAAAATATAGGGAAAAAGGGGTGAATTGTACACAATAATATCATTAAAAGGACTAAAATAGGCCCCAATTCCCATATCTTAAACATGTAAATTGAGGATTTATCATTTTTTCCTGCATTTTTACATATTTTCCCTTGACTTAAAATCAGTTTTTAAAATAATTTTATAAAATAGTTTTTAAAAACTTAAAAATAAAAACACAATCAAACACACCCTAAATCTTTATTTTTTTTAGTTTTTTTATTTACCAAAATAATTTGTCTTTGTTATGTTTACCAAAATTCTTTTATTCTTAACAATATTTGATAAGATTAGTTGACAAATTAGTTGAAAGTTAAAAAATTATTTGAAAAACTAAATTTTAACTAAAAACTGAAAAATTGTTGTGTTTACTAAAATTAGTCGTCAAACTATTTGATAAATGTAAATGACATAAAAGAATATGTTTATGAGTTTTTATTATTTTTTATTTTATAAATAAAAATATATTTAGATAATTATAAATTAGATTTTTAGTTAATTTTGAGCTAATATAATTTTTGCTTAAAGGCCAAATATTATATTAAAATTAGTATAAATAGTGTGATTGTAAAAATAAAATTTTATTAAAATAAATAGTATAATATTAAGAGATAATAAATAAAAATATTTTTGAAAGTGAAATGAAAAATAAATTATAAATTATAAACTAAAAAGATCGAACACTTCATAAGTAGTATATAAAAAATGTTATATGTTAATGAAATAAATTTGTCAATAAATTTATTTTAGACTTAAATATGTTTTAAGTCCCTGTAAATATAGTTCTATTTGGTTTTAGTCTTTGTAAAAAAATTTGTTATTTTTAGATTTCTAACATTTTCTTAGTATTTTTTTTAATTCTTACCATTAACTCTAATAAATTTAGTCCTAACATGACTAACAAAATAAAGGATATTAATTAAGATCATTAAGGTAATAAAAAATATTTTAAATTAAGATAATTAGATTATTTTCAGGTGCATAATTCAATTAAGTAATGTATTTATTACTTTATATAAATAAGGTAATTACATATAATTTATTTTTTATTTTTAATATATTATGAACAATGATTTTTATTACTTTTAATATTATTCTTACTTTTCAATCACTAATTTAATTTTAGCATTGCACATATTTTAAAAAAAATTATAATTTACTTAGATGCTTATAATTTACTTTTAATATATTATTTTTTTCTTTGGAGACAAAATCACTGCTTGTGATATTTAAAAAAATAAAGGCTTAATTGTATTTTTAGTCCCTCAAGTATCACAATTGTACTATTTTGGTCCCTCAAGTTTCAATTGCACAAATTGGGTCCCCCAAGTATCATAATTGTGTGATTTTGATCCTCTAAGTTTTAATTGCACAAATTAAGTCCCCCAAGCATCGCAATTGTGCAATTTTGATCCCTTTGTTAGTTTTTTGTTAAATATGTAACGGATTTTACATGATGCATTAGAGCTACATCATATACCATGTCATCCATTATCATGTCAATCGCCACATCATCCATTAAGTCCACATTATCTGTCATGTTAAATATTTAACAAAAGACTGACAAGGAGACCAAAATTACACAATTGTAATACTTGAAGAACCCAATTTGAGCAATTGAAATTGAAGGGACCAAAATTGTATTATTGTGATACTTGAGGGACCCAATTTGCACAATTAGAACTTGGGGAACCAAAATTACACAATTGTAGTACTTGAGGGACCAAAAGTACAATTAAGCCAAAAAGAAATTATACTCCTTCTGGTCCTTTATATAAGCAACAAATGAGAATAATTTTTTTTGTCCTAATTATAAGAAACAAAGACTTATTTTTAAATAGAGGCTTTGAAATAGCAAGAGAGGCACAAAAAGGGGGGTTGAATTATGCGTTTAAAAACCTTTTCAATATTAAAACAAGTTCGAAAATGTTTTTGAGCTAAAGGATAGAGAAGACAAGCACACAAAGAATTTTATACTGGTTCACTCAACCTTTAGCTATGTCCAGTCCCTTCACCCAGAAGGTATCCACTAACCAACCTTGGTTACAAGTATTATTCACGGCCTCTTTAGGCTGTACAACACAATCACCCCAGATTACTTAACCCAAGTATTCTTTCTCATTAAGCTTCTCTAGGCTTTCACAACAAAACAGTTGTTTACAAACAGATTCAACTCACACAATGAGGATATAGAAGATTAAACACCATACATAAAAAGTTTCAAATAGTTTTTGACTATTGTCAAATTAATGCTTAACAAAGCAAATTCCAGTAGTGTTTTCAAATCCTTTGCTTGATTCGTCACTTTTTTTGTTGTTGTGTGTTGTTGTTGTAGTGTTTAGCTTCTTCTTCTTTCTCGGTATATATTGTCTTCAACAGAAAAGAGCCGTTGAAGAAGACTTGGCTTCAATCTTCAAGAAAGAGGTGTGCGTATCGAGCTTCCAAACAAATCAGAAAAGATAGCTTTTGAACTTGCACTAAAACGGAAAGAGAGCTCTGTGCTGGAGGTTTGCTTTTCTAAACATTCTTCATTCAGCTTGGCAGCTTGAAAAGTTAACTTGCTTTTTCTGCCTTACTGCGCTTTTGCACTAGAATGATTTTGTCTATCATTTAATGATTGAAATATTTGAATGTTATATATACTTGGATGGTCAACATGTGAGATTTTTGGATGCTTGTTGAGACTGGTGTGTTGGACGCTATGAGGTTAGACATTGTGAGTTCATTAGTTTAAAAACAGAGACTTAAACTTTAATAAGTTTGTTATCTTCAAAATTTGAGGATCTAGACGCTTTAATGTCTTTGGTTCCAACAAGCTTGATTGCACATTTGGCCACCCATCTTTTATGATTTCATGAATTTTTCTAGCCAACTATTTTAATTTCACATTTTGCCACCCAACTTTCAAAATTTCTTATATTTTGCCACCTAATTATTTTAGTTGCACATTTTGCCACCTAACTTTCAAAATTTCGTGCATTTTGTCACCTCCCATTAGTTGATCGCTAATGTGGCAATTTTGACTGCTGACATGACAGGTTGACTACTTATGTGGCAAGTTGACTATGATTGCCACGTGAGCGATCAAAATTGCCACGTCAGCAGTCAACTAAGGGGGTGGCAAAATGGTGAAATTTTGAAAGTTAAGTGACAAAATGTGCACCTAAAATAATTGGGTGGTAAAATGTGAGAAATTTTGAAAGTTGGGTGGCAAAATTCACGAAATCATAAAAGATGGATGGCAAAATGTGCAATTAAGCCTTAAATATATTAATTGTTCAATTCCTTTTGTGCACTTAATTTATTAAGAAGTCTATTTACAAGACACTCACCAATTTCCGATATAAATGAATGCATCAACCTTGTTTTTTAGCAATTTTGGTAGGAAATCATGATTTCTTGCAATTTTGCCATTTGGTTTAAAATAAATTTTGTAGCAACTCTTGAGTTACAAGCAATGACGTTAAATACAACCAACACTTAAATCATTTCATTCTAAGGGTATTTTTGGAACAAAATTTAAATTTATATAATTATTAATTAAAATTAACCGAACTACTTCTATTGGTTTTGAGTATTTAGTTATTTTCTATTTATATAAAGGATCAGAGGTAGTATTACAATCAGTCAAAATTAATGAATTAAAATGCAAAAATAACATCAAAAGTAATATATTAAAAGTAAATTATAAGCGACTAAGTAAATTATAATATTTTTAAAAAGTACAATGTTAAAAATAAATTAGTAAATTGAAAAGTAAGAATAATATTAAAAGCAATAAAAATCATTACTCACATTATATTAAAATTAAAATTAAAGTATGAAAGTAAATTATATATAATTATCTTATTTATATAAAATAATAAATACATTACTTAATTGAATTACATTCCTAAAAATAATCTAATTATTTTAATTTAAAATATTCTTCACTTCCCTAATTATCTTAATTAATATTCTTTATTTTGTTAGCTATGTTAACACTAAATTAACTAGACTTAATGGTAAAGACTAAAAAGAATGCTAAAAAATATCAAAAATTTAAAAATAACAAAAAATTTTACAAAAATTAAAATCAGACAAACTCATATTTACACCAACTTAAAAGATATTTAAACTTTTATTTTAAGCTCATTTTGGATTGACCTGTAACTTACGACGACCTTTGAATTGAGATAACATTTGATTTGTAACTTACAAAAGACTATTATAATTTCGTAAGTGATTATAAAGTTGTTAGATAAGAAAAGTTATGAAAAAAATTAAGAAATATATGAGAAATTCAATTTATTTTATCTCCTTTATTTATTTTATTTTCTTTTTCACAAATATTTATTAATAAATTTATCTAAATTTACTGTTACTCAAATAAATTTATAAATTAATTAAAATAACTTGTGATATATATATAGGTTTCTCTTTCACGCATTAAATTATTCACATTTCCGTCCAAACTCGTCAGGGCCATACCATTGGAGGATTGAACTTACGTGGTAACCTGGCAAATGGCAATAATCCTTGTCTTCTAGCTTCTAGAAACTTTGTCGGTGCACATAAACCCAATGATCAATCAATACCTTCTATGAATTCCTTACGAATAGACCATTTGACTTTGGTACGATCAATTTAAAAATTGTTAACGATGTTAATATAATTTTTAACACACATCTTAATATATTTTTATTTGACTTAAATATGTTTTTTTTTTCTATAATATATTATTTTAGTTTTGGTCCTTCTAAAAATAATTTTTTAAATGATCCTTGTAAATATTATTTTTTTTAATTTGGATCCCTGTTATTTGTTTTGGTCCTTGTAATATATTTAATTTTTTACTTTTGTCCTTGTAATATATAAATAATTTGCTTTTAGCCCTGATCAAATTTTTTTCAAAAGAACTAATTCAAAATGAACAAAATATTATAGGGACTAAAATAAAAAAAGATATATTAAAAGGATTAAAACAAAATAAAAGACCAAAACAAAAAAAAATTACAAGGATCATTTTAAAAAAAAATTACAAGGACAAAAATAAAAAAGTGATATTTTATAGGGACCAAAACCATATTCAAATATTTTTATTTTTATATAAAACATGAAGCATAATAAAAAATATATATATTAAAATTATATTTTTCTATATTTAAAAAATGTGCTAAAAAATAAAAATATTGCCATTAATTTTTAAAACTGATTTTAAACAATTAAAAACAATGAAATTTTATTAAAAATATTACTTACACTTTTATATTTTTAATATAATAAATGTTTTTAATAAAATTTACTATTTTTAACCACTTAAAATCAGTCCCAAAAATTGAAATTAACAAAAAATATATATATATTTTTAACATTTATAGTTAGAGAATCCAAACTTGCGGCGATCGCCAAAGCTTGTGTTCTTTCTCAAGAAACTCGGGACGTGGTTAGCACCGCCTGTCGGTTTCTCCTCACAAGTCAACCAAAACAAAAAAATTAAAAATCGGATTTGAATCAATTAAGTTTACCTTGTGAAACTAACCAGTACTCCTTTCACATTGATGATTTTTATAGAACATATTTTATGCAACATTATTTTAATTTTTTTAATTATTAAATAAAAGATCTGTCAAAAAAAATATTAAATAAAAGAATGAAATATGTTACATTTTTAAGTGTTCAATATATATTCTTTTTTTATTCATATTGTTTCATAAACTTGTCAGATTATTATTAAGAAAATGATATATTGGGCTAAAATCAATGCCAAAGAGACATCAATTTATTTAATTATATTACCCTTTTATTTGATTATTTTAATTTCATTCAACTTAATAAAAAAATCAAAAAATAATGATGATATCCAAAAAAAATATTTAATGCCTTTTGTTTTGGGGGCCACCTCGACCCCCACCTACTTAAGCCGGCTTACTCCAAGTAACCGACTTAAAGGTAACTTGTAGCGACACTACCCGCTAACTTGATCATACTGACATAAGCTTCTTAAGGAACCCAGCCTATGTGGCACACAAATGCACACGATTACATAACATCCACATGACACCTTAATGGCCCTAATGGTCTTATTCGCTAAAGATCTCCTATAAATAAGACTCTTCATGCTAGGTATGCATCATTCTCTCATTTTTTTTCTCACTCTCCGATCACTTTCTGACTTTAGCATCGAAATCCTTGCAGTTGCCACCACCAAAGACGTCCAACCACCACCATGAGAGCTCATCGGAGACCAAGTTCTGTTACTCTCGTGTTCAACCACACAACATTGGTGTCGTATGTGGGAATCATTTTCTCTTCGATTCTTCTGCTCTTTTGGAGATTCTTGATCTTTGTGATGGTTAGCACGAGAAACTACGAATCTGTTACAACTTCGTAGCCACTGTGACTTCCTCCACCGCATGTTGATGGTGAAGAGGCCTCTGTCGCACTAAAGGGAGAACTTGCAGGTAATGGTGTTCCTACGCCATTAATTTCCATGGCGGAGTTCGCTCTACTTGTGCGACAACAAAGGGAGGCTCTGAAGGAGCAAGAAAAGCTTATCACTGAGGCTTCACGGGGGAGAAGGAGAAGAAGCAAAGTGAGGAGGATAACCGCAATTTCACCGAACGGTGAGCAACAACGGTGTTGTGACTTAGTCGTGTGCAAGATGTGCACGATGCTCATATCGCCATTGTTAGAACTAGCAAGGAAGATGAAGTGATTTTAGTCAACCTCTCATTTTCCACGTGGATTTTGAACTTACAGGTTCTAAAGCAATTACAACAGCTCCCATCAATAAAGTTGTATGATGGATCAACTGATCCGAATGATCACCTTTCAGCCTTCGGATCCACCATGTCTTACAAAGGTAGTTCTACCTTACTTATGTATAGAACATTTTCGCTTTCACTAAAAAGCTCGGTGTTGAAATGGTTTCAATCTCTAATGCTGCGATTCATTGATTCCTGGATCGTACCGAGGGAGAGGTTTACAACCACCTTTGTGACTAGCAAGGCTAGGCTAAAGACAGAGGCCAACTTGAGGAGAATCTGTCAAGGAGCTAATGAGCCGCTGTGGGAGTATATTAGCATATTCAATCAAGAGGTGAGAGTGGCCGAAAATCTACAGGCATCATATTTTTGATTATGGCAAAAGACGGGCAAACGAGGGCTCACCTTTCTTTATCTCAATTGCTAAGACTCCTCCGACTTCCATGGAGGAATTTAAAATATATATATATATATATATATATATATATATATTAATTATGAGAATATGTTAGAAGCTGGAAAGTTGAAGGCTGCAAAAGTTGGCATGCAAAAGAAAAATCCAACATAAAAGGCTAATAAACCACCACATCATGAAGACTGAGGTTTATATAAATGAGGTATGAGGTTTAAGGAATATATGCTGCTGAATACCCCGAACGGGAGGATCTTGAACAAGGTATTGAATGTGAGATTTTTGGAAGCAGGAGTAAAGGCTCCCAAACCTTTGAAAAATAAGATAGTAGAGGATCATTCCAAGTATTGTCGATATTATAAAGCATTGAAACATGATACCAATGAATGCTATCAACTGAAGGATGCTATTAAGATGCTGATAGGACAAGGAAGGCTAAGTCATTTTATGAGTAAGCATGGCGATGATAATTGCAATAGCCCTCAACGTTCCCCAGTGAGGCTTGAAAGAATAAGGAGTCCAAGGAAAGGGCACTTTCCTTAATAAAGGAGAGGAAGGTCACCACATAGGCATGGCCCGGGGAAGGAGCCGTACACCACCTCAGTCGACACAGGAAGATGTTGGGGTTCAAGTTGTGCGGCATGTTTCACCACACCGGCCATTACCAAGACTGTTGATAAGGCCACCAACTCATTCCCCTACACGAAGCCATGAGATTATATACGTCATTACAGATGAATTTTCTGGCTGAGGGCCATCAAACAATGCCAAAAAAAGACATGCCAAGGATGTTTTAATGACGTCCTCCGACGTACGGGCTCTAATTCCCCTTAAAACAAGGGCACTACCTTTAGCCTTTGACGATTCTGATTACGATAATGTAATGCTGAATCATGATGATCCCTTTATTGTCGCAGCACTTATGGCTAATAAGGAGGTCCACAATTTGTTGGTGGACATTAATAGCTCGACCAACATTATGTTCAATCAGCTTTTTAAGAAGTTAAAGATCATGTAATCCAAGTTAATGTCGTATCATGGAGATTTAATAGGGTTCTCAAATCATCACATTACAATGGTCGATTATATTAAAATACATGTTACCTTTGGAAAACTGCTTACTTCGAAAATTGTGATCACCCAGTTTATCATAATAGACATTAAGTCATCTTATCACTTTATTCTGGGCAAACCAACATTGAACGTTTTAGGGGTCGTCATATCTATGGCACAACTTGTAATGAAATTTGTTAGTGATAACATGCAGGTTGTCACTTTGAGAGGAGATCAAAAAATGGCAAGAGAATGTTACAAGGAATCTCTTAAAGTCAGTCCTAAGTCAGAGTTAAAATATGTGCCGAATGTCTATCATGGAAAAGTACTATTGACTAAGCTGGATTGTTGAGACGATACAAAGAAGGATTCCTAACTACCTCGCCTCAAGCCTAAGGGTGAGTGCATCTCGATATAGGTTGGCAAGGAGGCCTTGCAGATAGTGAAGATAGGGGCTAATTTGGAAGAAAAGATAATGCTGACTTGTTTGCTTGGAAGTCAGCATACATGCTCGAGATAAATCCTAATTTTTTCTACCACTATCTAGAGGTGGTTCCTTCGATAAAGTTGGTGTGTCAATGCTAGAGAAAAAGGGCTCCAAAATGGTTGTAGGAGATAGAAAGGCAAGTCACTGAGCTTTTAGAAGCCATTTTTATTTGAAAAGTGAAGTACACCACTTGGCTCGCCAATGTGGTTCTGATGAAGAAACAGAACGGTAAATGGAGGATGTGAGTGGATTATACCAATCTCAACAAACACTGCCCATAAAACTTGTATCATTTACCTGATATCGACATATCAATAGATGGTTCATTCGGGTTCCAATATTTGTTGTTTATGGATGCTTACTTCAGGTACAACTAAATCCCAATCCACCCTGAAGATCAGGAGAAGACCACCTTTATGATAGAGAAGGTGAATTATGGCTATAGGGTGATGTCATTCGAGTTAAAGAACGCTGAAGCAACGTATCAAAGGAGGATGAATAAGGTGTTCGAGAAGTAAATTGGGCAGAATCTAGAAGTGTACATTGATGATACAATTATCAAGAGTGTTACCCCAGAAGAAAATCTTGATGATTTGAATAAAACTTTCACCCAACTAAGGAAATACAATATGAGGTTAAATCCCAATAAATGTACATTTGGGATAGCAACAGGGAAGTTTCGCCTATACTCACCAAACCCGAACCAAGAGAGGTGTTGTACTTATACTTAGTCGTTGCTGAAGAAGTTGTTAGCACGATGCTAATCAAAAAAACAATGGAAGGGAAGAAACTGGTGTATTTTGTAAGTAGAGCTCTATAAGGAGCTAAACCTCGATATCAAAGATGGAGAAGGTTGCATTTACTCTTGTTATGGTGGCTAGACAACTTAGGCCATATTTTTAGTCACATCAAATTGTGGTTCAAACAGATCAATCCATCCATCAAATTCTACACAGGCCCAAGTAAGCAAGAAAGATGACATCATGGGCCATTAAACTATCTAAACATGGGATTAGATACAAGCCTAGGCAAGGGTTGAAAGCTCATATTCTGGTTGACTTTGTCATCAAGTTAACACCATCTAACCCGGTACTTCGAGATCCAACCTAGACTTTGTTTATAGATGGTTCATCGAATGAAAAAGGTAGTGGAGTCAACATATTGTTAGAATCTACAAACGGGGTTATTCTGGAACAGTCGTTGACTTTCATATTCCTTACTTCTAACAATCTAGCAAAGTACGAAGCTTGTATAGTCAGTTTGATGGCGACCGACGTAGGAGTAAAGTTGGTACGAGTTTGCAACGATTCACAACTAGTGATTTCACAAATTAATGGAACATATCAAGCCACAGACTCGATGTTGCAGAAATATCTGGCAAAAGTCAAAACTCCTATCACGAGTTTTGACAAGATTGAGTTTGTATACATTCCCTAGGAGAAAAACATGAGGGCAAATAGTTTAACTAAACTTGCAAGTGCAAAATCCTCTGGTAACAATAGATCTGTGATCCAACAAACTATTCACAAACCTAACCTTGCCATGGCAGTATAAGTAGAGCCACGTTGGATGACGCCCATGATCAATTACTTGCAAGAAGGAATTATCTCAGAGGATAAAAAAGAAGCAAGAAGGTTAGAAAGATCGACCACACACTTCTGCATTGTCAACAATAAGCTATACAGAAAAGGTTTTTCCTAACCTCTCCTTAAATGTTTGAAAAAGTCAAAATCAGACTATCAGATTATGTCCTACAGAAGTACATGAAGGATGTCATGGACAACATCTTGGGGGCAGAGCTCTGGCAAAGAAAATTCTTCGAGTCGGCCATTACTGGCCAACTTTGGAGAATGACGCTATGAAATTTGTAAAAAAGTGCGACCGATGTCAGAAGTGCTCCGACATTCACCTCGCTCCACCAGAAGAACTCAATATGCTAGAGGAGAATAAAAAGGGTAAGGAAACAAAATTAGGCCTAAAGCCTCATATACAAGGAACTGCCAGCCCAATCATTTAGAAGGTTTGAGCAGTTGGATGTGGAAACCACTCGTATTTCAAAACTTTGAACATTTTCCAAATTCAAATGCACAAATCATTTCACATTAAATGCTTGTTCGATTCACACATTTTTGCAACAAATTGTCAGAATGAGGTAACAAAAAGTCACGTCAATCACAACGTGACGCATATGTTTACAAATCTTGGCCTTGAAGTTAGCATCCTTCCCCTTCAGTAAAGCCATTAAGCCAGTATTATCTCTTTGAGGTAACACCGACTTGGGGCAACTTGTGCTGGGAATAGGATTTTTGAGATTCTAAGACAATATTGCTTCCCTTAGCAAGTTTTACTTAGGGACAACTGTTCTTGAGGTCATCTTAACTTCTGAGACTTCTAAGCTGGTATTGCTTTTCTTAAGCAACACCGACTTGGGGGCAACTATTTTGGGGCCCACTTACTTAAGCCGGCTTACTCCAAGTAACCGACTTAAAGGTAACTCGTACTGATATCACCTGCTAACTCGATCATACCAACATAACCCATTTAGGAACCCAACCTATGTGGCACTCAAACACACACGATCACATAACATCCATGTGGCACTTTAACGGCCTAAACGGTATTTCCTGTAGTGACCCAACCGTCACTACTCAACAACATTACTATCCTCAAACATTCTCATATAAGCATAAATGAAATCAAAACATCTATATATGAAATACAGTCATCCTGAGAGATTTATCCATCTCTCATACTGCTATACATACCTGTCTTTACAACTTCCAAAGAACAAAAGAATAAGGGAATGACCTCGAAGCCATATAACAAAATCAAATATACATCAACAGGGGGGGTACAAAACACACTCCCTATGGCTAGTCACACTATACATCCCTATCAAAAGAATACAACAAAATATATATATTAAAACAAAAGAATATGTGACTCCTTGAGCCACACCATCTCCGACGTGCAGCTCCACCTTCAGCTCTGAGAAGCCAAGTCCACCGAAGCATCGTCATCTACTCCCACACCATAGGACATGATCATCACAATCACTCCATCACAACAACTGTAACAAGACAGCCACAACAACTAAACAAAGCAAGGGTAAACTTACTAAAACACAACATAACATATGATTACTGAAACCATCAACAATTCTCAATATTCACACTATATAAATATATATATATATATAGCACATATTCATATGGCAAAGAGTTCTCAACACAAAACCCTATATCATAACAAATCCACCATAATTATGTCAATGCATTATGACATGACTCTCGAGAGATTCACAACAATTTGAGTGATCAACCAGGTCTCATCCCCTACCATGAAGATTCAGCACTTATTCAGGGATTGCCAAAATTCTGATCTACAGATAAACTTAGTGGTATGTCAAGATAAGTGTATCTGGGTGGTAGCTCATCGCGATTCAAGGTTTGCATTACCTTGGCTCCCTGCAGGATCGCCCATCCACTCATCCCGAAGGCCCATCTTTACAATCCCATGTCTTATCCAAGCATTAGGTTGGAGGCCTTGTTTGAGCTGTCTTCTCCAGTCAGCCAACCAATTTACATGCCTACTCGCACCATGGCATGAGGCCTATCACACAGCCTCAGCCAACAACATATGCATGAAATGCATGTACTACAACACAACATCAACTCAACTACAACAAGTCAACATATATATATAGCAACACAACCCCACGTGGGCCCAATCAGCACTGCATGTGGTCCAACAGCTACCACCAACCCTATGCAGGCCCAATCTAACCCCAAGCATGGTCAACAGGTAAGGTCCTATCCAAGTAGCCTATACCTCATGAGAAAACTCACACAACAACTTTATTCTCAACAAGTAAAGGTCCTATCCAAGCAACCTACCACTCACCTTACATTCTCAACAATTTTCACCTTAGGCTCATGCTAGGACTCTTTCTCAACTATGTTTCAAACAACTAAGAAAAATAAATTTCAACAATAGCAGACTACACTGCTCGCTCAACGGTCCATATGCTCGCTTAGCAAAGGTCTCCTTTACAGAGGGCTTACTTTCCCCCACGAAGGCTCTCACTTAGCGACCATAAGTCTCGCTCAGCGAACATTTTGTTTCTAGAGTCTCTTGCTCAACGACAATTAGGGTCGCTCAGGGAATTTGTTCCAGGACTTTCTCCAAATCCCTATTGATAACATTTCGCTTAGCGAGTCACCTACTCGCTCAACAACTAGCCACTCTAAAGAGCAGCCAAAACCCGCACCCACTACTTACCCAGCTAACATGTTGCTCGCTCGGCAAAATGTTTGCAACAAAGAGCAATACTCTTTAAGGTCTCAATTTGCTCAACGATCCCAGTACTTGCTTAGTGAATTGCTCCCAAGCATTCTGTCATGCCCACACTTGCTCAGCGAGCCACATACTAGCTCAGCGAACACTTTTTGGAAAATTTCCAGATTTTCATGAACACTCGCTCAACGAACCAGATTTCACTTAGTGAATCCCTCCTGCACTACAACCATCACTATGATTTAAGAACACTCGCTTAGTGACACTATGGGTCGCTTAGTGAACCATCAACCTGATAGCCTCACTCCAGTCTCAAGAGCATTCTCGCTCAGCGAGACCCCTAGTCGCTTAGCAACTATCAGATGACAAAGTCAACCACTCTCGTCTAAAAACCCAAAAATTCAAACTTTTTACTCACTTACACCCCAAATCGACTCCACAAAAGTCGAATATGACCCTACCACAACAACATACTTAACGTATTCAACAATCCACACAACATTGCAACAAGAATCAGTCACAAAAATCAAGAAACCCATTTCCAACTACATTTCCACAAACTCAGCCAAATCATGCTTTCTAACTCAAACCACAGCAACATACACATACTACCACGTTCATACAACATATATTCAACGAATATAAGCTTCCCTTAACTCTTGCAACTTCCAAATCTGAATTTGGGGAAGAGAGAATGTGAGAGATGTGAACCCTTGAGCTAAATTCTCAGAGAAAGCAATGCTCCTCACCAAAAAGGAATGGGATGGTCTACAATCTTGCCTCTCACTGGGTGGGTTTGAGAGAGTTTAAGAGAATGAGAGATGAGAAATGAAAGAGTGTTTTGGGTGGTTTGCAAGAATGGGAGAGTTTAAGATAGTGTCTTAGGAGGGTTTAACAAAATGAGAGGAAAAGGAGTTTGAAGTGTCTTAAAACCTCCCTGGGCCTCACAAAAGCTTCGGGCCCACTAAAGTCCCCAATCCATCTAATCACTCCCCAAGACTCACAACTAGCCCAATATTGTTGTTTCCCTCAATAACCTATGTAAACACAATTAACACTCTCACTTTAGCTCAAAAACGCTTTCCACCAGTTTCCTTAGATTCAGACAGAAATTCCAAGACAAACAATACAAAATGACAATCATACAACAACAACTTATTATAATTTGTTTTAATCACCAAGATCACATATTAAATTTCTACTTTTAGTTATTAAAGCACTAAATCATACATTAAGAAAACATGGCGTTACATTTCCCACTAAAAATCTCCTATAAATAAGACTCCTCATGCCAGGTATGCATCATTCTCTCATTTTTTTTTTCTCACTCTCCAATCACCTTCTGACTTTAGCATTAGAGTCCTTACAGTTACTACCGCAGAAGATGTCCAACCACCACTATGAGAGCTTATCGAAGGCCAAGTTTTACTACTCTCATGTTCAACTTAAAACTATAATTATTTCAAAATAAAGAGAATTTCAATTTAGTATGTATTTGAATTATTTTATTTTGATAAAATTTTTATACAAACAAATTTTGACTATGTTCTTTTTTTGAATTAAATTTTTATTCATTTTGGAAAAAGTTTTAGATGATTGAAATTTTTGCCAAAATGTATTATATAATTATTGTTGATTCTAAGATAAATTAATATTTTTTAGGCTTATTTTTCATTTCAAAGTGTATTGGGAAGATGTATCTGTCCGAGATGAGCTAAGTTGGTGTGTCTAGAATGGATTAAGCTGACACTCTGGCTGAAATGGACAAAGTTGATGTCCCTTATCCAAAATGGTTTGCCTAATTTGGACTTAGTTGTGGTCCAAACCAAATTCATAGGTCTCTTGGCCGAAGTCCAAGGTCTTATGGCCAAAAGGAGCTCTCTAGCAAAGCTAAAACTTCATGAAAAATGGGTAGGTATCTGTAAAAGACACTCTAATACTCAAGTCAATAAATATTTCATTAAAGTAATATTGTGAAATAAAGACATATCTCATATAATAATATTGTTTGTATTTATAAGAATTTAGAATGAATTTATTTCGTTGGTTCCTCGATATGGGACCTGAGGCTTCAAGGGTAACATTCTAAAATGGCTCATTATATGGATTGGAATTTGAGTTTAGCCCATAACACTTATATTAATTTTAACTTTAAAAATTGAGTTTAAGAAATTAGAAGTAAAATATTCATTATATTTTGTATTTTTAATATAAAAAATATTTTATTTTCTTATTTTTTTTTCAGTTTGCACTGCTATAGCTTCTCTGACGATGTTAACGAAATTGTATTTGTTATTACTTTAACTTATTTTACAAACCACTTTTAAATTTTGATAAAATTTATCCGTATAATTTTTTAAATGCAGATTTAAAATTTAAACAAAAAAGGCAAAATACACATACTGGACATTCATATAAGGAAAAAATTTACATACAGTTTTATAAGTCTGTTTGTACAATTTTTCAATCATAATTAGAATTTCATCTCACTAATTTACAAAATAAAAATTTACATTAAAATATTATACATACTACCAAAAAAAAACTCCAATTTTAATTGGAGATCAGAACAAACAAATACTTATACGTAAGTTTTGTCCTTCATAAAAACCGGATGTGGACGGTTAGTTTTATTGTTTCTGTTAGTAGTTTTACTTCTAATTACCCAAGCAGATACAAGTGGCACTGTTGAACTGTGAAGACACTTGGAAGCATTTATTACTAATAAAAGTAGCATCAAGCTCCCTTTGACATCTTCAATTTACTCGTATACATCTCCACACAATCGTACGTAATGTATACAGTACACAATCCTGTCGTTAAATACATACGATACGAGTAACGAGTAGTAGAGTACTTTCAAAGATAAAAATAAATAAAAAACCTTTAAATTTTTGAAATATTAACATTATATCTTTTAGTAATTTTCTACTATTATCTTTACTATTTACGAATTACACTCAAAGGCGATTCAATAACTACGCCTAAGATTCAATTCATTTGCAGTGTGGCCTCACTCGAACGAGTCAACTCGCTAGTCCCTACCAACACTGGTCCGTTTCCCAGTTCCGACCACTGTAGCCGGAAGACCGCGACGGCGTCGTTGTGAGCGGTGGCTGGTGCCGAAACAAGCTTCTGTCGTAGCTGGCACGCTTCTCGGGGTCCGATAGGGTACAGTACGCAGCATGGATCTTCATGAACTCGCCCGCAGAGGATTCCTTTCGGTCCACCGGCGCCACATCCGGGTGGCAGACCCTCGCCAGTCGTCGGTACGCCGCCTTGATTTCCTCGAAGGACGCGGCGGCGCGGATTCCCAGAATCTCGTACAGCGTGGTGCACGAAGCCATGCTGTGAGGGCTCAGATACGAAGGTGGCCTGTGTCGTTGTTGCTCCTTTGTCGCAGTGGCGAAGGACACTATTGACCGGAATCTGACGTGGCGCGGCGGCGAGGGGACTCTTTTACAGGAAAAAGTGGCGGTGGGTGTAGGAAAAGGTGCTGTGATCATGTTACGGTACGATACGGCGTCGTTGTTTGAAGTTGAGGTTTGGGGGGAGGGATTGGGTTAGTATATAAAGAGGAGAGGGAGAGTGAGGATGAAGAGAAGGTGTGGTCCCAGTAAAACTGTGATTGTGCCCTGTTTCGGTTTTCACGAGAAAAAAACAAAACCAACCTTATCCTATGGATGTTTTGATTTATTGGTGCCGACTCACAGCATGTATGACTTATCCAATTTTGATAATCTTGTCGTTCATCGGTTGTCTATGGCCCTTTTTAAGGTACACAGTGCGTTTGATTTCGCATTTTATTTACGGAAGTTCTTTCAAAATCATTTTCATTATAAGCTCTTTTTTTCTTTTTTTTTTTATCAGCTAATTTTGGTACGCGGCTTATTTGGTTTTACAACCCAAACACGGCTAAAGTTTTTTCAAAATTATTTTCATTATAAACCCTTTTGTTTTCCAGCTAATTTATAGGTATCAGCGTACTTGTGTTTTTTGCAAGACGTAACTAGAGGCCCTTATTCACAAGTTCTTTCAAAATGATTTTCATTATAGACCACAGTTACGGTTGTCTAGTAAATTAAGTGATTTATGATGATCAAGATTATAGTAACTGTCAAATATATTAATAAAATATTAAACAGTTTAGATGAATTGATGGTAACTTTCACCATCAGTTATTTCTATTTTAAAATTATTTTTAAAATATAAATCTATTTTACGCATTTGTTCTCATTGTAAAAAGTAATGTCCATCTACCCATTTTATCGTCAGCACGGAAGGACGGAGTGTAAAATGTGGTGGAGAGGGAAGATGAGGCTTCTTTGTGGAGCTGAAGCAAGGAAGGAAAGGACGACTCATTGAATGGATAATTGGAAGATATTGGCATGTAAGGAGAACAGATTGGTATAGTTTTGGGTATTGAGCACGGAGTGGGTCGGTCAGCCCTAGTCTGCCACCAAGCATGATGCCCATCCTGGTGATGGTTGTTAATTAATTTGTTTTGAAGGATGACCTATCTTTCTCCGCCGTTGAGGAGTTGGAGACGTTGTGAGTATTAGGTATCTTTCTTGGCCATGACATGTTATAACAGTTGTTGTAATTGTCATAGTGAAACTATTTTTGTGTCTGTACTTGAAATTTGGAGAAGTGTTAATCCAGAAGGTTTAAGATGCAGTTTGTCTAATTATTAGAACTAAGCTAAAGGATTTGGAAAGATGGGTGAAGGAGGGGTTTGGTGATGTTGATTTAGCGATTAAGTGAAATGTTGTCTGTATTTAGTTGTTGGTTAAATTAATCTGTAAGTCTTTGAACTATTTGAAAAATTTTAATTAGGTCTAAAACAAAATTATAATTGAGTACTTGATCTTGTAAAATTTTTGTAATTGAGTTTGTAAGGTCTTTGAAGCAACCATAAATTGTCATTTTCTAGTGGCTTCAAACTGTTATAAACTAACATCAAGGAAAAATTTACAAGATCAATGACCGAATTATAAACTTTTTTAGTTTAGGGACCTAATTAAAATTTTTAAATAGTTCAAGGACCTACTGATTAATTTAACCTTAGTTGTTTAATTGATACAATTGCTTAAGTTCTTGAGAAAAATTTACTTACGTTTTTGAGAATATAAATTTTTGTCAAATTGTTCTTGCCATGGTTCCACCATGTATTGTGCATTGGAGTAATACATTTGGTTCAGCCTCTGATAGCGGAATGAACAACATGAGGGTCTGAATGTTAGTCAATTGAAATCAGTCTCTCTCTGTAGCTATAGTGTTTTGTCAAGTAAAAGAAAACAGGTTCTTGAGTTGAACTTCCATTATTTGTTGTGAATGATACTGTTTTTATGTGTTTTTATCCGTTTATGTTGATATTTTTATCAATTAATTATTTTTTGATGCTGCAGGTAGGTGGCATGAATGTTAAGATAACATTGAGCTAAAGGTGCAGAAATTATAGCATGTGCTATAGTTGTAACAGTGGTGGTTGTTTTTGTTGATGGTTAAGCTTATGTTCTAGATGCCTTGTGTCAAACATGAGTGGCAGCCAAAGAGGGTGGTGGCATAAGTGAACATGTAGGTGGTTTTGTGGTGGTCATGCCATGAGGAGCATGAATCACATTTGTTCATAGTCCTGGTCATCCTGCATTTAGTGCAATGCAAGGAAAAGGTCAGCAGTTTCAGATATATTGCTAGTGGTGGTTGTTACAGATTCTAGACGTTCATCTTCAGGTAACACAAAATTTCTTTTTGGCAAGTGTTCTTCATGGTGTGAGTTATTTCACCATTAAAATCAATGCTTTCCAAGAAAATTGATTACTCACTCAAATCCCCTTACAATCATATAAATGACAATGATGTGATTAATGGATTTTAATTTAAGTCTCATTTTACATATCAGTCCGATCCTTACCTTTCTTTCATTCTCACTGTCTCACCCAATGGCTAAGATGCATGAACATTGAGACAGGATATAAGATACGGACACTGCAGCACTGCAATTCTTTTTTTATTTTTGTAGTGTCATGTTGTATTTAAGTGTCCACGACTCCCTTTTTGAGGTGTCCTTGCTTCGTGGTCCAATGATCATTGGAATGTAAGCTGTTAGAAACTTAAAATAATATAAAATATAAAATGGTTCCTTTATGTATTTTAGTTCTGCTACTTATAATACCATTACCTGATGACCTGTTAACACAAGTATGTACAGGATAGATAATCTTCTTTCATTGCTTTGTGAAGAATTGTGCTCCTGCTGTTAAGTTTCTTGCATACTGTGCAATTTTATTTGTACAATTTTGCATCTCGTTGTTGGCTTATTTCTTTAGGCTCCTCAATCAAGTTATGGTTAGAAATTTTGATGTGTCTATATTCCTTTTTCTAGAATGCTTTAAATAATGCAGATTCTGCCATAAAGAAAGCAACATCAGTGTATTCAAAAGAAATGGACCAATGTCTTTCATCATCTGAAGCCTTGGAGGTTAAAAGGATGGAGTTGGAGATTGAATCACATTTTATGAATGAAGAAAGGCAACAACTTTGGCTTCAGTAACTATGATGACTTCCATGATGGCCGGAGGTTTTTTGTGAAGGTAAATTTAATTAACAAATTTTTCTTGGAACACAAAATCCTCATTTCCTCACATATGCCCATTAAATTTTGGGCTTAAGGGAACAAATTGATTTATTTGAGTTTAAGTCATATGTAAAGTGACTGAACATTTCCTAAGTATATCAAATTTTTTATATACTACTTATCATCATGTTGATGAATCATGAATCAAATAATGAAATGTAATTTTTTTTACTCAATTAATAGAGGCCAACAACGAATGTGACAAACTTCATCTAAATTTTGTTAATGGTAAATGTAACTGACTCATGCTTCTAAATTTGACAGAAAGTCCCCATATTTATATCTTGGATTTGCTACATATCTTTCAACTACCACACGTATAAACTTTTGCTCAAGGTTCAATATGAACACATTAGACCTACCATAAATGGGATCAGAATTGACAGTGGATTTAGAGAGGTTGCTGCTCTAATAGCCATGATTTTTGGTTACCATTTATTGGCATATCTTTCTTTGCGGCAGATGAAGCTTCAAGCTGGAAATTAAGACTATCCATCTAGGTATATATAGCAGGTCTGAGTTGGAAATGCACTTGCGCTTCCTTTCTTTTAGGAAAAGTGATATTGAATGACAGATCATAATTATATCATATATAAGGAGGACTACCAAGTGAAGTGCACTTAGTTTATCTAATCTCATGTATTATTTATTTAGCATGTTCAAGCAACAAAAGCATGTAAAATGTTATCACAGGTACATCAGTAAGAGGAGAGTTCGAAGGAGATACTTTTTGAAATTATTTAATTTTGGATGTATAGCCCTTCTTATTATATGTGTTTCATTAACTCAAGCTCGTAACTTTGGTAGTTAGAAAAGGCGATTGTGCAACATATTTATAAGTATTAAGAATTTGAGTTGATTATGCCAGCTACTATACTAGTCAAGTTTCAAGAATAGATATGAACTAAAACTACTTTTATTTTTTGATCAATTTTGTAAATATGAACTAGAACTATTATACTAGTCTGTGTTCTCAGAATCGGACCGGACCAGCCGGTTCAACCGAAAAACCGGTAAACTAGTCTTGTGTCTGGTTCAATTAAACCAAAGAATTGGCTAGGCAAAAATTCAGTCTGTGAACCGGTCAAAAACCAGTTCGTAGCAGTTCAATAAAAAATATCTAATAAAATATTATTTTGATGTTTTTTCTTTAAAAAATGAAAATCAACCTAAAATATTTGTCATTTTCTTTTTTATTCTAAATATAAACTTGTTTTTATTAATAAATATTGATGTGTATTATTAAAACTTAAACTTAAATATTATGACATATTTAATTTGAACTTTTTTAGGTATTGTATATGTTAAGAATTTATAAAATTATATTTTATTTTTACTTTTTAATATTATAAAGTTATGATATTATATTTTTTTTAATTTTTTATGTATCATTTAATTATTATTATTATTATTTTGTTAATACCGGTTCGACCACGGTTCAATCCCGATTGAACTATTGAACCTTGAATCAATGCCTTGACCGGTTCAATGACCGGTCCAGTTTTAAAAACATTGATACTAGTCTCTCCCGCTAGTTCAAATCATAGTAAATAACTGCTTGCTAATACTACATTATTGCTGATTCTTACACTTTATATATTTCTTTTATCTTTCCATGCCACTAATTTTTTTATATATATATTTCATTTCTTAGTTTTAACAATTATTTTTTAAAATAATATTATGTTACTCATCTCATTAGTTAATTTCTCACTTAAAATCTATCAACTTTTGAAAATTGTTTTCAGACAAGTGTTTTAAAAAGCAAAAAAAAAAGAAACAACTCAAAAATGTTTTCTTATTTTTTAAAGAAAAAAGTGGAAAGCGGTATGGAATTTGACGACAGTTCCTTATGCTTGCATTAGCTAGCTCATGCATTTTTTGTCATTATTGCTTATTTGGTTTTCACTAATCGATGCTAAAAGAGGAGGAAATAGGGATGACGAAGCCATTGCAATTGCTGCCACCAATGAGTTATGACTTTTTTAGAAACTCGACGATGTAGTCCAAAATTGATGGTGGCAAAGGACGAAAAGGCAAGTTCAGCACAATGTCTAGCTGAGGACTCACTCAACAATACACTTATAAATAATTTTTGTTTGAAGAACATTAAACGATAGATCAAATCACTCAACGAGAGCATCACAGAGAGTCACTATCACTTCAACGCCCAACGATGTTGCACATCACCCAACAATGAGAATCATAATGAACTTACCAAAAAAGCCCTCATTGTCTAACGCTAAAGATATATCGCCTAACAATGGAGTTTTGTGAGAGCTTTACTCAGTGATGGGTGCTCCTTGTTGAGCGATAAACATAATTCCTAAGAGTATAAAGTATGCGTTTGGTTTCGCATTCTACCAACCTATACGTGCGTAATTAATGTGAAAAACAGAAGCTATACAAATAAGCTTCTGCGTAGACGTGCCCAGGAATGTGGATTTTTCAAGGATGCGACACTGTACCAAACACATTGAAAAACGTGAATTGCAAAGTTAGTTAGAAGCGCTTTTGGGATGTGGGAATTGTGATTAAGATCATGATTTTCAAAAAGTTTAATGGTAATTTACTTTGGAATGGATTTTCAAGACTCTATGGATTATCACTTGGCTTCTTTCTCAATTCTTTGTTCTTGTGTTGTATTTTTCATAATTTTTGTGCTTTTTTTCATGTTAGGATTGAGAACTTTGTAATTGTGATTTTTGATTCTGTACTTGAATTGAATCTAAATCTCTATTCGTAATGATTTATCTTGATGAAAACCAACTGAATTGATCTTATACTTGAGTTGCGATTCAAAAATTGAACTTTGAGTAGGAATTAGGATTCAAATAATGTATTTTGGGTATCTTAAGAATGAGAGAATGAGTGCATGTTTCCTTATATATGAATCTTTGTACTTAAAACTTATTTCTAATTGATTTCACCTAAGGAATTAGGGTTTTCATTATAAAACAAAGAGCTAATAACTAAGGAATTAATGTTAATCTACCTAGTGAAGTTGGATGTCAATTTAGTGTGGATGATTAAGAATTATCAAGAAAGCTTAGTTACAATTCAATGAAGTCAGCACTTAACCTTGGTGTGTTTAATAAATTCTTGGTTGTTCAATTTACATTAATAAGATTTATCATAGAATTACAAAATTTTCTATTCTACACAACTTTGGAATGAATTCATGTTTAGCTTGCATTACCAATTAGTGCATGATAATTGACACATAAGTCCTCGTTGGGAATGATACTCTTACTCTTTACTTTATTACTTGTCTAGTCAATACACTTGCCGAACCAAATTGAATAATTTTATATTATATCACTTGTGGGATCATTATTTCTTCGCACACCACGGGACTACATCTAGTCCTTGATAAACTTGGCAAGATTTTCACTAAGACGATTTCAAAATGTAAGGGTAACCTGATCCTCATTGTCAAGGTATTTTTTTCATATGCCTTTCTAATCTCAAAACTTAAAATATTATTTGATACAAGTCTCTTCAAGCTTTACTCTCCTTTTCAAAAAGAAAGAAACAAATATCATTTATGATCATGTATGATGAATAGAGATACTTGCTTTGTGCATGTCTCACTACTAATTTACAATAAATGAACTTTAGAGGGATGAACAAATGATGGCTAGAGTAGGAGTTAATTAAGTTTTTTGAAATAGTTAACAACATTGAATGTTTTATTCTCTCCATTTATACTAAAAAACAAGGTGAAAGAAGTTGGAAACCTTCATTTTGAGAGCACTTCTAATGAATATGAATTTGATCTTCATTTAATGAACATCTAATGTGTTTGAATATTAAAGTTGGATGTTCAAACTGTAGGAACTTCTTATGTTCCTCTAATGTTGACAGGAAAAACAAAGTAAATGGTTTTAGTTGGAATTATTCCTTCTTGTGAGTTAGAAAAGGTCTTAAGTTGAAAGTTTATTTTGTCACATTCACTTTTATGTCAAATGTGGTACTTAATACTACTTTGCTCAATGTATAGGAGTTAACTTGAAGCTTTTTCTTATCTTGAACGGCCATTCAGAGATATATGATAATCCTAGGAGGATAAGTCTTTAGACTGTAGGTCATATGGTCTAAGATGATTCCCCTCAATCTAAATGTCTATTAAACGAAATGGTTGCTTATGTAACATTTTATCCATTTTATTTGATTTTTGTATATTTAGAGAGAACTAATTGTTACGAATTATTCATCTAAATAATCTTTGATTGTTTTTCATCAAAACTATAGGTGTGGAGGACCTTACCCTGCCAAGAATTTAATTAAACTTTTAACAAGTTTTAGAAAATAATCATGATGTTGTTAACAGGATGTAGAAGTTTAAGGAAAAAATTTGCAATTTTAAATAGAAAATAAAATACTTTCCAAAAGCACATATCAAAAGTGCAATGTTAAGGCTATAATGACAAAAATTAGAGTGCAATTATGATTTTTGAAAAATGTGCAGCATAACGGCTAAAACTTGGATAATTATCAGCAAGTACCTAATAAGCAGTTGTATATAAAACATATGACTATTTCTAATCACATGCATTTCAATATTAAAATGAGATCAGCCTCTCTTTTAACCATAACTTAAAACATAGGCTGAAATCTCCTCGGATACCCTGTTGATAGCTATAATAAATAGAAAGTAGTAAAAGATTCTAAAGGGTGTAGGGAGGAAATCATACAACATCATAATAAAAGAGTTTATGAATCCCCACATCATAATAAAGATGTACGTTTTAAAAGCAATATGGCCTCATGTGGCCATGATGACAAAGTACTACATACACATATATGAAATCCACAACATAAAATCTATGTTGGCAAGGTTGCCAACATTAAAAGTAATAACAGAAAGAGAGAGACATATATATATACAGGACCAACAGAAACATAAACTTCCTAGGGCCCTTACACTAGATCCACTAGCTAAAAGCTCATCAGTAAGATACAACTACCTCTAGATGCTCCTGATTGGACTTGCTGCTTGATTCCTCCATCAACTGCTTATAATAATAAGCAAAACAAACACAAAAGAAAGGAGGAGTAAGGTTATGGTAACATATGAAAGAAGGCAAGAGAGATAACATATAGAACAGAATCATGCATATATTCTACCTTTAATCATATCAACACAAATACGACATACTAACATTATGGATTGCCACAGTTATGCATGTTACCTCACATTTAAACTATCACATAATAGAAGTCCACACATACAAGGACATACAACCAATTCACCATTTCACAGCCTACTCATCAATCACATTACACATGGCAAGGGTTAGTCCTCATATGATTGTCATGCATGTAACCTGTCTCAGTCAACTCTACTTCTTTTAATTATGCATGGACATGCATAGGGTACCCATCCATCATAATCTGGCGCCATACACCCCGTACTAGGCATTTTGCACTCCATACGAAGCATTTTCATCCTATGGGTGTTTACATCTCATTTAAACTCATTATGAGACCACATCATCACATCTCGTCTTAACTCATTATGAGACCACATCATAAAAGTCCTCATTGGACAACCACTTATGTATGAGACATTTAACCTAATTTGGGCTTACCAGTCCATATAGAACTATCCACAAATCCATCAATGTCATGGTGTATGAGTATCTTCACATCTTTTATCTTTGGCATTATTAAGATGAGATAGGGATGAAATTCTGAACAACAATTTCTTGCCCTTTCCTTGTAATGGATTTTCTCACCCCATAATTGGTTTATGACAAATTTAAACCCCTCAATAGTAAGTCAATAGATATATATGTATACATATGTATATGTATACATATGTATATTGATATGTATATTATACATATATATGTATATGTATATACATATTATTTTATAAATATATTCACAACATAATAGAGTCTTACCTTCGGCTAACATTTAAATACCAAAACTCATATAAATCTATTTTTCCAAACCAAAGTACTTGATAACTTTATCTAAAACCAACTTGGGTGAGAAAATCTTAAAAATGAAAAATTCAACTCTCGGGGTCAAGATTTCTCAAACAACTCAGCACATCTTTAGAAAATCACTGGGATTTTTCCCCAGAACTTTATAATATCAACAAATGCCAAAGATATTATTTCCATCATCCATATCTCAACATATGATTTCAACATTGAATTCCATCTCCATATTCAACTTTAAAGTTTCATCATTTGTTCTCTACTCATGCAATTTAATTGATCCCAATTTCTCTAAACTCACCAAGATGTCCATAATCATAGAATAATGCAGTGCAACCATCATCACACTAATACAAGTGCAAATCAACATATTTGTTCTCACAAGTCAGAATCACAGATTCATAGAACGGGTTGCACTATAAGAATCACCACAAATCATAGAAATTTCAAAATGAAAAGGGATCAATTGCATTTCAATATAAACACATAACTCTACACTTCCACCAATGGGTAGTTCAGGTTGAGGCTTGTAGCCTTCACAATAAATTTCACAACACAGAGCATATGTTGGTAGCACGAGACAGTAATGAACAAGCTCATTATATATTTCGCCTCATATAGCATACCAACATATGGCAATCAAAGTCCCATCTACCACAATCAGGTGCTATCTAAGCATATTAAAAACATAACACTCAACAATCAATCCAACTAACAAGTTTTTGGCTTCATTTAACCAATCACAGTCACATGGCATCTTAACCATTCAAACCCAAAGTCACATATAACATGTCTTAAATAAAATATCAGTATAAATTGTAGGAAATAGATATTTGAGTGAAACCAATTGGGTTTGATAGTTAAGATACTTAACTACAAAGTGGTAAAATATCAGCTTCTAATTCTCACTACATAATTAGCACAACGACTTTGAAAACAATGGTTTTATAACACAAATTCTGCTAGTGGTTTTAACTATAACTCCTCTATTACTCACTCACAATTCTCCCAACTTAATTTTCTTTTAAATTCCATCTTTAAGTAAGAATTTAAGGCATGGCAAGTATATTAACTTGAAATTCCAGCATCTCTCTCTCTCTCTCTTTATATATATATATATATATATATATATATCATAATTCAATTCACGTCCCTATACACATCTTCACAACAACACAAGTGCTCTTTTAGCAATTTCTTTAATTACTTTGAGCTGGGGTTCGTCCAACCATGAAAGATTATTTCTAATATCTCCCTCTAATTAATTACATCACAACATAATATATATAAATATATTTCACCACTCAAAATATAATCAACTCCCACAAACCCAATTACGAGTCACATTACGACGACTCTGGCATTGAGCCCCAAAGAACGTTAGGAGTGGGGAACTCCTAACTCTCTCCTCATGCCAACTTTGATAGTGCCCCTCACTCCCCCCTTTACCTCAATGCATAAGGGATTCCTGGGAGTGCACTGCATCTCCTCTACACTCATCGCTCATCACGAACTGCTAATTCCAATCAAGATAACTATTTGGTTTGTGCTCAAAATGACGAACAAGACCTGCCAAACCAAAAAGCACAATGAGTACAGTATGAATACCGGGTTGCATGTGGGATCAGAAGGTGTGCAAGCCCATCAAGTTTTGGTCAAATGAGAGAAAAGCAGGAAAATGGAGACATTTTAAAAAAGTGCTCTGATCATTGTAATCCGAAGGCAACCAGGAGCAAAACTACGAGTTTGTTTCAGTCATGCGACATCATATGAAGTCCCATTTTTTGAAAACAAAAGAGAACGAGATGAAGAGAAAAATGAGAGATTCAAGGAAATCGAAAACATACCCAAGCAAAATGAGACCATAGATTAGCTCACAGGCTCATATAGATGAATCTTCACCAAACAAAAGCTTGGGAATGCTCAAACAGACACACTAGCAAAGAGGAGGGGCGCGGGTTTAGCTTGGATGGCTCACTGTGATCACGGTTTGGTATAGCAATGCCACGGTTACCTTTGCTATGTCACACGAGGGAGAAGAGAATAGATGATGCCGAGGTGATGTTGTGAAGAGAAGGGGACTTGGTGGGTTTGTGGACGCGAGAGAATTGAGAGGTGCAAAGGTGAGTCTCGAAGTGGAATGGGAGTGCCGAGATGAAGGGTGTCGAGAAGGGACGGTGGGGACTCTCGTTGGTCTTGGGTTTCGAAGGGGTTAATAAAAAGGAAAATGAAATTGACGTGGGGGTGAGTAGCTTCGTGGTCACAAAGTTTAAGGGGGGTGAGAATGTTGTTGTCGACGTGTACAGGAAGTCGAGGTCGAGAGTCGTATTTTATAATTTACAAGGTGCTGTGGGGGTGGGTATTTAGGATTAAAATAAAAGATGAGTGCCACGGCTTAGGACATAAAAAAACAACGGCGAGAATAGTTCATGTAACACCAGTTTACTATAAGAAAAAATAAGGTAGTGTAGTATGTTTTGCAACAAGGATCAATAATAAAAACTAACTATATAGAAGCAACCAGAAAAATATGAGGGATGTAATGATAGACGTAGAATTGATCAATGACTCCAATAAAATTATTGAGGAGTATCAATAATTTATTTAGAGTATGAATATATCAACATCAAATTGATTCAGAATTTATGGAAAGCACAGTTTAAGAGCAAGTCTCGATTTTAAGGGTTAAAGAGATTGAACAATAATCACATACTATTCTTTTTAATATTTTTAGGCCACTTAGAAATTTGTACTCCTCATCTAGATTGGCCATTTTAACTTTAAATGAGTGTTAAAGTGTTTAGTCCATCACTAACAATTAGTAACATTAAATCACTAATTATCATATAACCCCTGTACGCATCACATATAAATATAATGTATTCTACTAGCACATCAAGCAATTAACACTCACATACATAATTATATCAAACCATACTCATATATCAATTTGGTGTCTCACTCCCTACCTCACCTATCAAATGTTGACACGTCACTTACTATGGCACGTATATTTTGTGCTAAATTCACAAAATACCCCTGAGAAATCCCTAATCCCTTTTTATTGCACAATCGTAAAAAATCCACAGGCACCTTAGCGTTAGTGTAAATAATCATAATTGAGAATGGAATGGAAGCCAATTGCCAATGCTGAATTGATCATACGCTTGAATTGATCTACAGTGGGTTGTTTCATATGTGTTCTATATGGGGTAGCCAATATGGAAGGAGTGTGAGATCATAACGTGCCGCCAATCTTGTTCACAGGGAATTAACCTCTGATTTGGAATTGATCTACAGCACATTCCATTCTTACGTGTTTTGTATGTGCAATCAATATGGAGGGAGCACTCAACGAACATGCTAGCTTTTTTTTTTTATCGTGCAGTAGACATGTTAATTTTTACTATTGTGCAATAAAAAGGGATTAGGGATTTCTCAGGGGTATTTTGCGAATTGAGCAAAAATATACGTGTCATAATAGGTGATGTGTCAACATTTGATAGGTGGGACATGGAGTGGGACACCAAATTGAGATAGCAGATTTAAATCCCATATATCTAGCCTACTAAAAACAAAATGTTACAACAGGTATGGACAATCTTGACCTTAACATTAGTTGTGTTGATAATGCATTATGAAATAATGCAAATAAATGACAGAAGATATAGAGAGTTAAGAAAGAAAATACATAGAGAAGAAAGACAAAAGAAAGATATCTTATTTGATTAACATAAAGAGTATTTATATAAATGAATGAAAGATTCCACATACAAGAGACACCTTAATTCTATAATTATTTACAATATCCTCTCAAGATATTCTTATCAAAGGCTCCATATCCTCGTCAGAAGAAGTCAAATTTATCATGTGATGGACATTCACAAAATAATAATATTCATAATTAACAAATTTAAAATACATATATTTAATTATTTAATATTATAAACGATAGAATCGACCAATGTTACCAAAATGCTAATTATCATAAACATTAATTACCCTATACACTTCTCAAATGTTATAATATTTTTTATTCTATATTCTAATATTTTTGGAATTGAAGTTTAAAAAGATTATACAAAGGATCGATAATACACCAATTAAAATACTCAATCCATTACATGATTCTTCTCAAAATCTTATAGAATAATTATGATAATTTCAATAACTATTGATTTAACAAAAGAAATTTCTAAAATTAAAATTAAAATTAATAAAATTTTACTTAAAATTAACAATGTTTTAACCAAAATTAAATGGATTGATTTTATTATTGATTGAAAAAATGCTAAATGAAATTAATTATAATATTTTAATAAATAATTGTACATCCTAAAAGTCCAAAAGACAAAATTCAAAAAAATTATAATTACGTTAATTAATTTTAAAAAACATCATTTTAAAATTCACTGTAAATTTAGATATATATTATGCTAACCCGCCTAAAGATGGCCTTTTATTCACAAGTTCTTTCAAAATATTTTCTAATATCTGAACATCATATTGAATATTTGACTAATTTAATTTGAATCAAGTTTAATTATCATCACTGGTAAATTTTCAAATCATTTTCATTATAGTTTTTGTTCATTCAACTAACATTATAATTTTTTAGAATAAAAAATAAGTTAATGTAAATATACATATTATTCTTTTATAGCTTAAATACAATTTTGGTCCCTTTCATATTTGTGCAATTTTGGTTCCCATATTTTTAATTGGACAATTTTAGTCCTTAAATTTTGTCACATGTTAAAATTGGGTCCTTCTATTGTAGTGATGACAATGGGTAGGTCTGAGTAGAGTATTATAGTACCCGTCCCCACACCTACGTTTAAAAAAAATACTCATACCCGCCCTTATACTCACGCAAGTAGCAACTTTAATCTCCATTTCCGTACCCGCTAGGTATCTATATACTCATACACGCACCCACTACCCGCACTTTACTTGTGTGTAAAATCAATAAAAATATGTTAATTAACAAAAATGCTATAACTAAATTGAAAATTTACTCTTATATCATTCAAACATAACCTTAAATCATCCAAATATAACATTAAAAGCATTCAAACGTAACATTAAATCATCCAAACATAACATTAAAATTATCCCAACATAACCTTATAATTATAACCCAACATAAGTTATAATCCAACAACATTAGAAACATAATCATCTAACATAATCATTATTAAATGTAATGTTCTAATTATTTAACATAATTATTAGAAACTTGGACATCATGTATTGGTACTCTCCAAGACCAGCCAAAAATAGGACACTGGCTCTAATTATCTTATAATTATATTGCCTAAAATTAATAGCTACAAATTATGGACAATTAATATATGGACACCCAAAGTTGTGTACAAACACACCCAAAGTTGAAACTTGTATATACCACAAATATAGCAAATAATATAATGGTTTCAAATAATTTATTAAGCACAAATAATTAAATTATTAGCACATAATTAATTCATGTCTTCAATAATCAATACTATGTTTTAGTAATTAAATTAATAATTAATAAAGTATGTGTGTGTGTGTGTATATATATATATATAAAATATATTTTAATTGAGTTATTATATATATATAATAAGTGCGGGTATTGGGTGGGATGGGTACTATAGTACCCATACTCACACCCATCCCCATTAAAATTTGCAGGTAAATACCCGCTCCCAAATCCATCTCCAATAAGCGGGTATTTATCCTATCCATTTGAGGATATTTTTGTGGATGCCCATAGGATTCGGGTACACTTTGTCATCTTTACTATTAGTCTAATATCTAAATAGAAACGAAATTTGCTGATATTAATGATCTTTTATTACTTAATTGACAATCAAATGTGTAAGTAACTAAAGATGTGAATACAACATTTGACTTATCAAAATATATTTAAAAAAAAATAGAATTTATATGAGTTTTTTCACCTCCTTTACATACAACGTATTCATTCATGGTTAGAATAGTTTCATAGAGAAAAAAAATGATTTTTGACTTGTGTCAGTTTGTTAATTAAGAGATGGTTGATTTCAGTACATTTTGTTACAATTTAGATGTTACACTAATGGAGATATCCAATTTTAACGTATGATAAAACTCAAGACTAAAATCGCTCAATGAGAAGTATGGAGACCAAAATTGCACAAAGGTAAAAGTAAGAGGACCAAAACTGTATTTAAGCCTTCTTTCAAAAGTATAGGTTATAATTTTATTATATTAATTCAATCTCTTAATTTTATACAATAAAATTAAAGTTGTTTTGTTACACAGAGATAGAACTAGGTCAAACAACTTGATAAGGGTCTATGCCTTATCTTACATCAGCCTCAAGTTAGTTTTTTTATGAAATAAACTAGGTTAAAGTTTTTATAAAAATTTTATGCTTTATTTAGAGGCCATATTGCAAAACATGATTTTAAATAGGTCATCATAAGTCACATTAGATTTTAAAATAGGTTTATATCATATAAACAAGTCAAACTTAACTCTTATAAAGTCTAGCATATCTATTTTCACTTTGATCTAGTGTCTTGAATAGTACTTTTAATTTTTATAGGTTATAGTTTATTTTACATTGAATTTTTCCCTATTAGCCAATTAGCTTATGTAGGGATGGGTTAGGTCTATCTAAAAGCTTTAATATAAAATGTGCATTTAAGTAGGTTAGATTTGAGCCTTGAAGACTTATTTAAATAAAATCTTATTTTCCCTATAGTCTATTTCTACCCCTAATTACATTGGTTGGAAATACTAGGGTTGGACAATGGTTGGGTTCGGGCCCAAAAAGCTCAATTTGCACCAAACCAACCTCTTCAATTATAGGCTCATTTTCGACCAACTGAGTAATTGGTTTAGGCAGGTCACGAGTAAAGTGGGTTATGGGTGGGTCAGGTGGGTTCAAACGATTTAGGCCCTTTTTTGGGCCTCAACAAGTTTTTGACCATTTTTTTTTTGTGCATAATTTTAGTATTTTAAAAGCCAAATGGGTCATGATTATAAAATTGGGCTAATTAAAATTTTAAAACCAATAGCCCAAAGGCCAAATTATATCCATTTTTAATTAATTATAAATATAAAAATCTTCTTCGTTGTCCTTATTGTTCTATCAACAGTGATATTTTATTTAATGGGTCAATATATACATAATACATCCATAAAATTAAACTTCAAAATCATTTTCTCTAAAATTTAGAGTGCTAGGTTAAGAATGAGGGAGGGTTTTAAAAATTATCTCTTATACCTAGTTTTTTCAACATTTTTTTATAATGTCTCGGTTGGGTTGGTTTTCGATGGATTAAAAAACCTTAAACCGAAACCACCCGAATCTACCCATTTCAACCCAAAAATCTAACCCGAAATTCCGAATAATTTACCCAAAACTACCCAAAAGCAGTTTTTTATTTTCGGATTAGTTGGGTTCTGGTCGGGTCACGGCTCCTTGCCTAGGCCTAGGAAATACTTACAGTGAACTTACTTTTTAAATTTTTTGGGTGCAAAGAGGAAACATGAAAAAAAAAAAAAAAACTGCAGTCACGCCCTAATGGTCTATTTGTTTTAATAGAAAATAGAAGGAAGGGATATGAAATGAAGGAAAAAAGTTAAAAAAATATCATCCATTCTCGCATTTGGAAGTCAACATTCAGAGAGAGAATTGAAAAGTTTACGTGCGACCCATAGTAAAATCCGTTCCTCCCAAATTTGGACAAAAAATGAAAAATAAGAAGCTATTTCAATTAAATGACAGTTGCGAAGCGTTTAATTACTTTACGAATATTGTAAGAGAATCTGGGAAACTTATGCCCTATCTTCTCACGTATGTATAGCAATAATTATAATTATATCTTTTTTATATTGTAAGTGAAAATGAAAAATGTAAAAATAAAAAAATAAAAAAATCTTCCTCTATGAAAAAGTATTATTTTAATTTATTTTTTTTTACCAAAATCATTAATTATTATATCTTATTTCTTATTTAGGGATATTTATGTAATTTTACATACATGTCTTCTTTTATTTTCTTTTTTACGAAACAACTTAACAAATTATTTTATTTTCATTCTCTTTTTTTTAACTTTTTTGTTCTCTTACTTTCTTTCTATTTTTATCTTTAAACCAAACACAGCCTAAGGCTTCTAAGAACCCTGCTGGAGGATGCTTCCACGTCTGGGTAGAGCTGTTCGTCTTGGCTGCCCAACCAGCCAGTATGAACTTACTTTTTAATTTATGATTAAGAGATTGGTGTAAGCCATTTTCAAAAATTTAGTTAATTTCACTCTATATATTTGAAAGATTAAATTTATATTTTTAAATTTTTTTTAAAAATTAAATGGTCATTAGTTACGTCACCTGCATTTTTGTATAAAGATTTGTTTTTTCGTTGTTAATACCAGTGTCAGCCAACCATCGTTATCATATTTATAAATTTATTTATGAACCTTTTGTACGTTCTTTGACACATCACAGACCTTGTTTGTTTCTACTGAAACACAGTAAAAATAAAAATAAAAAAATTGGAGGTAAAGTAGATCATTTTTATTTTATTTATTTTTATTCAACTTATTTGGCTTTAATTGGACACGATTATTAAAAGTGTTAAAATTCTCTTAATCAAATTTTAAAGTAATAATTTTAAGTCTGAAGTCAAGATCGTTAATTAAAATGAGTTATTATAAACATATATTTATTTTTATTTTTATTTTATTTTCATCTCATTTTTTTATATTCCTCTCTTTTTCATCACATAACTTATTATATTTATCAGTTTTTGTCTCTATTTTTTTCTTTTTTCTTTCTATTTTTCTTCTTTTCACCTCTATCCTCTCCAAAATGGATGTTTATCATTTTTCAATTAACATATATAACTTCTTACCAACTAATTTACATATTAAGTAGTTTCTATTTTATTCATTTGGCATAGTAAATAAATGAGGAGAGAGATTTTTTTTTTTACGAAGATTACGTATATTTTGATTTTAGTAACCTACTAACTTAGTCCCTAAATTTGATAGTCGTTGTTACCATAATTTCTGAAACTAAAGAATTTTTTTAAAAAAATCTCGAAATTGTAATCCGTCAATTACGTTAGTATTAGGGAAATAATCCCTTTCACACACAAACAATGAGGATCATATGGGATACACAAATAACACCACATAATGAAAATAGCAAAACAACACAAAATTTAATGTGGTTTGGTGTCTTTGGCCTACGCCCATAGGAACATCTCAATATTTATTCATTCTCTCAAATATTTATGTCATTAAAAATTTTCTGGACAAACTTGTGAAACTTTTTCTGCACATGACCCCCCTCTCTAGGTAGGGGAGATTCTTCTCAAGAATCTCTATCTATAGGCATTACATATTAATCTTAAAAGAAGAAACAAATTCCTAAAATAAAAATAATATCTTTAAATCTAAACAATATCCTAAGGATTTGAAATTGGAAACTTTAATTGTTCTTCTAACAATTCCTCTCTCAATTAAAATTTCTTAACTTCCTCTTCAAGTCTCGCCATTGAATGCTCGTCATATGCTTCCGCTCCACAAACTTTAGTGTGTTTTCCACCTTCGCTTCACGATTGTTAGATGGTGACTATTCTTGTACTTGTATCATTGTTAGCTATCAGGACATGCCACTTGATTTCCACATCATCAGGAAGACTTTCGACACAAAAATTTGCCCTGCCGTTAGCTACCAAGATACGTCGCTTGACTTTCAAGTTGCCATGAAGACTCTTGACACAAGGATCCCATACAAATCCACGATCAACTTCAATACTCGTCTAATAAGTTATTAGGCCACATGAACCATCAGCTCTATACCACTATTGGGGAAACAATCTCCTTCACGCACAAATAATGAAGATCATATGAGACACACAAATGACACCACAAAATGAAAATAGCGGAAGAATACAAAATTTAATATGATTCAACACCCCTTGTCTATGTCCACAGGAATATCTCAATATTTATTCATTCTCTCAATTCTCAAATTCATGTCATTATAAGTTTTCTGGATAAACTTGCAAAACTCTCCCTTCACATGATCCTATTTCCAGGTCGGAGTGATTCTTCTCATATCAATAACCTTTATTTATAAACATTGCATCCTAACGTAAAAGAAGAAACAAATTCCTAAAATAAAAATAATATCTTTAAATTTAAACAATATCTTAAAAATTAAATAATATCTTTAAATTTAAACAATATGAAATTAAAAATTTGAATTATTTTTCCAACAATTAGTCTAACCATTGGAGTACCTCCATTAAGTGTAATTAATGTTTGTGCCTATGTGGCACGTTATGTGTAGATATGGCAAACCATGAAATACTCGTGGATGACAGGTGGCTGTGTAAAAAATGTAATGGTAATATTTTTCCTCTTTTATAAGTGTTCCCTATTTCCCTATTTAGTATATTACTGAGCTTAGCGTTTATGAAGATGGGTGGTGGATCGTAACTTGCACAAGGAGAAAATAGAAGAAAAAAGGCTATGGTCTCGGCCATGGTGAATATGCTACTTTGAGGGTAGATGGAGATCCAACGTGCAATATTGTTAGAAGAAGGGGGCTGTCATTTGCACTTCAAAAACATAAAGGGGCAGTTATTTCCTTAAATGTAATTTAAACATTTATAACAATAATCATTTTTCGTTAATAATTAATCCAAACACACACACACACTCGGTCTCAAACTTGAACCGTATGTTCCTTCCAATTCCGTAAACTAATGAAAATGAACATGTGAATCATGACACTACCATGGGTTGAAAAACCGAATGACGATAATAAGCGTGATACAATTTCGGTGATATTTCCGCTGCTAATTTTCAGTGTCCATGATCTACGGGAGATTGGAAAAAAATGCACGTGGGAAAGAGTTTCTGATGCGCTGTTCCATTTTCGGCGGAAAGTTAATATCTATCTATAAAGTCAAAGAATTGAAAAAGACTGTAGGTGGGGAAAAGTTTCACATGCGGAAAGTTAATTTCCTTATTCATTGCACTTTATGATTAATTTGTTGTTCCATCTACAGCTTTAAATCTCATCTAATGTACTAATATCTATCTATAAAGTGCATATCTGGTGATAGTAGAAGAGTAATTATATAACCATAATAAATAATTTAGATTGTTTTAATTAATTTTAATTTTATTTATTTATTTAAGTGTTATACGGTTGAAATTCATTTCTTTTACTTTCTACTAGATTATAGACCCCGTTGCACAGGTTTGTTTATATTATATATTTTTAATATTTGTAATTTTTTTAAATGTGTGTACGTAAATAAAATTAATTTTTCAAATATTTAGTGGTATATTAGATATAATTACTACAAAATTGTGGGTATTGTCTTAAAAAATATTTAGTGATATATAGAATTTATTTTAAGTTATTCTTTTTTCAAGTAATAATAATTATGAAATTACCTATATGAAATTTATAAATAAAAATGTAAATATATATATATATATATATATATTTGAGTATTTATTTTTGTTATTGTAGATATTATATTAACATGTATTTTTGTGTTTTTAAAATTAATAACTTTTAACTATATTTATTATAAAAATAGTAGATAACTTGAAAAAAATAAATACAATGGAAGAAAAGACTTCATGAATTTGGTGCCTGGATTGATACAAGAATGATGCAGAATGATGCTAATTCTTACAAAATTATTGAAGAATTCTATTGCAGAATGATTGGCACTCTTAAGGAATGGTACCACAACCTGGGTACTGCCAGACAAGATCAAATTCACCAATTAAGTACAACTGCTGAAGTACTTGGAGTTCTACACCAAGAATTTATCGGAGAATTTGATAAGATTTATAGAAAGTTCAAATAAGAATTCTTTGAGATAAAATGTTGTTCTCTTAAGATGAAAGATCTTGATAGACATTTCCAAAGAATGACTCGAAGATTTTATCTCTTGAATTGATACAACAATCCTAGCCTTAAAAACACATTTGTTGCTTCGTTGCCAAAAGAAATTTAACCTGAGCTCCATAGAGCGGCACAAGCAATCAATAGAGATTTCACAACTCTCACACTAGGACAAATTCATCAAATGACTCAAGAAGCTGTTGACAAGCTATGTAGACAGAATAAATTCATGACAGACATCATCAATCAGAAGGCCAAATATTCCAGAGCATGCAGAAAGCCCTATCTAGAAATTAAATGCAAAGAAAAAGACTGTGTTTGTTCCTCCAAAAAGAAAAAGGGCCAAAAATTCAACAAAAAAAGGAGAAAAAAGAAGAATTTCAAGCTCTTCAAAAAGAAGAAATATAGAGGAAAGAAGAAAGGACAGAGATGCTTCATTTGCAAAAAGAAAGGCCACTATGCCAAGAACTATCCAAACAAGTCTGATAAAGCTGTCAAGATGATTAATACTCTAAATCTAAGTAATGAAGATGATGTTGAATCTCTTTATTCAGAACAGTGTTCTGGAGATGAAAATACAGCCTTTGCACTTCAAGATTCATCCACTAAAGCTGATGATACAGAACCAACCTCAATTCTAATATTTTCATTATTGGAAGCTCAAAACATCAATATTGTTGTCCCACAACCTTGTGTTGACATCGATATACTACCATCCAAGTATGAAAAGTCCATCAAAGCAATTGCTTATATGGATACTAGTGCTCAAAAAAGTATGATGGATCCCAGCATTTTACTTGCTAATTCATGGAAGAAAGAAGTGGCTTACTTCGTTGCAGTAGATGGAAAAATATTTAAAACTAAGCTGGTCACAAAGCTTCCTATTGGAATCAAATTCTTTCAAGATTGTGTTGTTTGGACTAGAATAATTGGAAGCAAATTGCCTAACAAAGACATCCTTATTGGCATGGATATTTACTCAACGGCTGATAAACTCCAAATCCTTCCCAAAGGAATCAAGTTCAAAAGAGAGTTTAAACCTTATTCTAAGACATTAAGGTTATTTTCTTTCTCAGAAGCACCTTCTGAATATGAAGAAACCAAGAAAAAGCTCAACACTCTCTATGCTAATAGTCATGAAGATTTTTCTCATCCACATCTTTTGTGGAAAAATGAGAAGTTTTTCATTCAACTTCCATTCAAGATGAATGAAGACATCAACCCTACAAAGGCAACTTATCCAAGAATGAATCCTTCAGATCTATTGCTAGCCAAGCAAGAATGCAATGAACTTCTAAGACAAGGACCTATAGAGCCTACCAAGTCAAATTGGGCTTGTCAAGCATTTTATGTGGAAAAAAGATCTGAAAAACTCAGAGGTAAAAAGAGACTCGTGATAAATTATCAACCTCTCAATCATTTCTTCAAGGATGATAAGTTTCCTATACCAAAAGCCTCCTCCCTTCCTGTCCTAATTAGGAATGCACATGTTTTCTCAAAATTTGACTTGAAATCTAGATTCTGGCAACTAGGTATTGATCCTGCCGATCAATACAAAATAGCTTTTAGTATTCCAAATGCCTAGTATTAATGGAAAGTTCTTCCTTTTGGTCTCAAAGTTGCTCCATCCTTATTCCAAAAAGCCATGACCCGTATCTTTGAACCAATTCTTGACAGTATACTCATCTATATAGATGATATATTGTTATTTTCCAAAGATCATATCTCTCATAAAGAACTCCTAAACAAATTTTGCATATTGGCACAAGAACATGGAATCATACTTTCTAAAAGAAAAATACATTTAGCCTAGGCAGAAATGGATTTTCTTGGATGCATTTTACTCAAAGGTCTTACCAACCTTAGCCTCACGTAGCTAAAGAATTACTCAACTTTCCCGATGAAAATTTGACTATTAAACAAATCCATCAATTTCTTGGAATTCTCAACTATATCCGAGACTTCATACCATAGGCTGCAAAATACACCAGCCAACTCTCTAGATTGCTAAAGAAAAATCCCCCACCTTGGGGACTAGAACAAACAAAGGCAATCCAAGAATTAAAGAAGATATCTCAAAATCCTCCTGCCTTAAAAATCCTTGGCACAGGGAAAAGAATTTCGCAAACAGATGCAAGTGATCATTTCTAGGGTGCAATGCTTATCGAAGAAATTGATCGTAAAAGGTACTATTGTGGTCACGCTAGTAGACAATTCAAAGAAGCTGAAAAGCACTATCACACCACATTCAATGAGGCATTAGCTGTAAAAAATGGAATCAATAAATTTGATTTCCATCTTCGAGGATACAGTTTTGAAGTCCAAATGGATAATTCCTCATTTCCAAAAATCCTTGAATTCAAAAGCAAGATGCCACTTGACCCTTAAATCTTGAGATTAAAAGATTGGTTTTCAAGATATGACTTCACTGTCAAGCACATCAAAGGAAACCATAACTTCATCCCTGATTTTCTCTCAAAACCTTCAAAACTTGTCCAAGCCATCACCAGCCTAAACAGTTTTCCACTTATTCTAATGGCTAAACCTTTACCCAATAAAGCCAAAACTGTCAGAATTCTCCCTCCAGGATTAGATAAATCTTCCCCTCTGGAAGAAATTTAAAAATTTGCCAGAACCCATTATTTTTACTCTTTTCATAAAACAATGACAGGCAAACATGTTACACCAAGTGTTTTCAATCCTAATACTCCTTATTTAGGAATCAGTGAACTGTTCTATGCACTAGGATTTAATATCAATGAAGATACTCTCTGGAAGAAACAAGATTACTATTTGTGGACCTTATTGGAATGGTTTTCTCCATTAAATTGGTGGAGAACTGAGTTAAGGAAAATCCTCGAGTTTGCAAAATTCAGAGGCAAATCAGATGATGTAATAGCTAAGATGACAAGAATTGCCATCATCCATCATCCTTATTTCCGGTATTCTAATGGCACCATATGGTCCAAAAATGAAGCTTATATTTGGGATACTTTTGACATCTATCCTATGGATTTAAGCTACAAGATCCAATTGACTCAATGTAACACCCTAAAGGGCATTACTGTAAATAAGTCTAGATTTCAAAAAAACAAACTTAAAAAAGGTAGAAACAACATACAAATGTTACTCATAAATATAATTAGATATTATATACGAACAATACAATAAAAAAACATACATGCCAAATATAACTCATCTATCACCCGAAGGTATCGTACAAAATATAAAGAAGAATACAAAAACATAATATAAACTAGACTACATTTTTTTGCACGTGACTCCAAGCTCCATCTACACATGTCTTCACCTGTATCCTGAAAAAGGGGAAACTTAAAGGAATGAGACATAATGTCTCAGTGAGTGCTCTAAGGACTCTACGGCTGGGTTAGACTCTTCTGTTCGGACAACCCTCACCATTTATCTTTTATGGCTTTAAACTCACTAGGTCTCTCATAATTCGCCATACCTACGGTCTAATTTACACCTTTTAATCTTCAATACTTTTTGTGTTAACTACTCTCTCATTCTCCTGACTGTTATATTAGTTTACTATCTCATGCTCAACCTAAGAACTCTTTCTTACCCAAAATGCTCTATAGTATTTAAACCCTTCATGTTTAGATTTTACTTTTCTTTCTTTTAACATTTAAGGTTGTTCTCTATGGGTCAAGTCTAAGGTCATAGACATTCTAAAATACTTTTGACCCTCCCTTAACACTCACCTTAATATCGTCATTTTGTTCTCTTTTATTTGTCTTATACCTTTCTATTACGCTGTGTGGGGATTCACTCTTTCTTTACCTTATTCACAATTATTATTATCCAACTATGACCCTCACAACACTATCCTAGGGCCTAGCCTCTCACTTATCCTTGAGGTAGCAAACACAATTTTAATTACAAGCATATATTTATTTCACATCTTTTGCCTAATAACTAGACATACACATCGTTTTGTTTCATCAAGCAAGCATGACATACATGCATAACATGAGCACATATACATAATCTTGACAATTTATCACAATATACAATCACATTTTCACACGTGTACACATTACATCATTCGCTTATGAACAAAGTCACATAGAATTCACATAATTATAATGTAGCACACTTCAACATATCACACTACAACAAGATACATATGCGTGCTATGTTCCTAAACCACTACTCATGTACATGTGGTACCAACCTAAACTTTTCAGAAAGTAGACTAGGAGTAAATGCAGGCCATAAGAAGCATCATCCGTACTGATGCCTTCAGCTTTCGCACCCTCAACTAGCATGATATCCCCTGGTGACTAGTCAGGGTTACCCAGTTTTGCCAGTACGCCCAGGCTCCATGGGATCAGCATGGACCATTGGAGTTTTCCCAACCGGATAACCCTAAAGGCTAAGGTTAAACAACCCATCACGGCCTCCACCAGTCAGATTCCTACATACTTTCCTCATCACATAACTCAAATGTTATGATGCATGATCACATATAATGCTTACAACTTTCATAGACTTTTATCATGAATCATAGGCACAATTTCATATCACACTCATTTTTTTCAAAGTAAATAACAACCATACAATATAAACTCAACAAGACATTAAAAAAAAAAATAACAATGAGTTAAACACTATCAAAAGGAGTTCATAAACACAAGGAACATAATAGCAAAAGTCGTATTCGTCCAGTGGTCCAGCGAACCCGCCCAGCGGGTTTACGCTGGAACCCAACCCGTCCAGCGGGTATTGCACCCCACCCAGTGGGTCCGCATCAAGACCCAACCCGCCCAGCAGGTCTGCACACCCAGCGTCAACGCGAAATCCAGTTTTTGAAGAAAAGTTACCAAAAGACTATCTAATCTATGAGCTCCTTATTTCCTCACAATTCCTTCAAAACCCATCAAATCCCTAATCTTAGGCATAAGGAGGGGGAAAAGGTAAATAGATGAAAAATAACAACATAAAAGACAGGGAAGAATATGGGGGAGAGCACTCACCTTTGTGGACATGCAAAGTTGAGTTCTACGGTTTGGATTCTCCGGTTTCTATTATTCCTCCTTCTCTTCCTCTTTTCTTCCCTTCTTTTCCTCATTTTCTCTAACTTTTTTCTTCTTCTGTTTTGTGACGGCTAAACCTAACCCTCCTTCTCTATTCCTTTCTTATAACATGTGGGTAAGTATGTAGTTTAGTGGGCTTTAGTCCCCTATTGGGCCCTAGATGCTCTTTTGAGTTCTATGATAATATTCCTACTAATTTATAATACTAAGGTATTAATAACAACAATAATAATAATAATAACAACAACAACAACTTATACAACAACAATAATAAATATAATATTAATAAGAATACAAACAGTAATAATAAGAAATATAATAAGAATAACTTTAAGGCATCTTTTGTCTAATAACACAAGGCAAGGGTTCTACTAAGAGTTACCTCGTGGTTTATTTTTAGCACCTAAAATTCAGGGTGTTACAATTAACACCTACAAGAAATCAATGGATACACTATTCCTCCATATGATCCATTCTAACCAAGTTCATCCCATCAGCCAAATATGACAAATCCAACAATAGACACTGAGATGACACCTGTAAAAGAAGAACCTCCTCCATACTTTGAAGATTCTCAGGATCTGAATGTAGAGATTATGGATGCAATAATGTATGAAAAAGAAAGCAAGCTCAAAATGATCGTCCATGGTGGTACACTCTGTATGGTAGTGTTACGTCTGAAGAAAGGCAACAGCTTAACCTGACAGCTAGCCAGAATTCACGGGACTAATAAAACATACTGAGTCAAGACTCCTTTAAGACTTTTATGTCTTATCTCTAACGGGAATAAATAAAGTTGCTTTAGTGTATATACTATAAAGCAAGTATGTTTGAAAATTAGATCCCTCATGCTTGTAAACAGTATTACTGTAGTTTGTCATATTAGGTAATCTTATCTTATCAAATAAGAATCTACTTTTGTAATAGTAACAGACAATCATGGCATAGGTGATGTAAGCCATGACGTTTGTAAGTTATCCGGCCTTATCCTCCTTCTATAAATAGAGGGAAGCGCCTCAATTGTAATCATCAAACATCTACCCTTGTAATAAAATCTTTGTGTTCAGAACAATTAGTTCTCTCTAAGTTTATCTTTTCTCTCTGAAACCCTAGTATAATGTTTCTATCAGTCTCATCTTCTGAGAAGCAAATATGCTCTACACTTGCCCTTCCGAGGGATCCTATATATAAGAAAACTTATGACAACTGATCCATGAATCTATTTATGATCCTTTTATCTTTAAAAATAAGGTTGGCGTTGATCATAAGATTAAGTCTTGTAGCTCTAGAATGCTTAAGAATGACTCATAGAAAATGATAGCTTATGCTGTGTTCTTAAGGGTATGAAGGCTCTTGGCCTGACATGGTATCAAAGTCTCTTATTTTTCGAAAAGAGGATGAATATGATAGTGATATTATATGCAGTGAGTAAGAGAGAACCAGACACAACCATGGAACCCAACCTAAACACTTCAGGAAACTCTACCCAGCCTATAATGCTTACTTTGTATTTATTTTTTAGTAGATAACTAAAAATGCGAAAAATTCAGTGATACACACCACCTATGCACAAAAGTCAAAGGAATTCATTTAATTACCATATATTATTATTATGAATAACATTATTTTAAAAGATAAAATGAAAAAATACATACAATATAGAATATTTTTATTCTTGTAGTAGAAATATAATTATTATTCAAAAAGAAATAATAAAATTAATTATGTATTATACTTAATAAATACATATAATAATTAATATTATAAGAAGAAAAAATCTATTTATTTATATATTTACAAAAGTACTAAATTAACAACATTAAAAACTACATTAATTTTATCTTAAATTCATTTTATTGTTTTAATTTTATTGCTTTAAAATATGTTTATGAACAATAATAACTAAAGATATATTTCATTATTTATATATTTTAATATTAATTAATTGATTGTTATTTGTTTCATAAATAGTTCTTATGATCTATTAATTCATATTTATGTAACATTTTTTCATATTTTTTATCTTTTTAATTTATTTATAAATATTTAAAAAATTATTAATTTTCATGTTTTGATATTTTTATTCGATGTTTGAATTTTGAAATAACTTTTAGGAAGTCTTGTATAAGTTAACACCGACATTCAACTTCAAATTTCTAAACTAATTTTAGAAAAATTTCAATACTTTATCAATTTAGGATATTGCAAAATCAAAATTAGTAGACTATTTATAATTTTTTTCTTTGTATCTTTTTAATTGACATATAAAATTAAGTCAATAATTTTTTTTAGATTTTATTCAAATAAAATTTGTGTTTGGTGTTAACAATGCATTTTTATTACGGTAATTGACTATTTTGAATAAAAGAATCCTTGTTATTATTATTGTTGTTGTTATTATATCAACATCGATATTTAATACCATAATAAGTCATTATGCATGATTTTTAATCAAAATTGATTTCATGTTTCACTATTACAAACCCAAAGAAACTATATTTATTATTTTTATGATGGTAATTGACAATTTTGAATATGAAAGAATCATATTTAATTATATTTATCACATTTAACTTTAGTTATAAAAACAGTTTTGCAAAAAAAAATAAAAATCAACATTTTATCAAATTAAGGTATTGCAAAATTCAAAATTGGTAGGCTACATATTAGTTATCATCAATGCTATTGCTAAAATGTTTTTTTTTTTTGTATTTTTTAAATATTGACATATAAAACTGAGTCAATGTATTTGGTTGCACAAATATAAACATATTTATCTCTAACATATTTTTTTTCTCATACATCTGAACTTCAAAAACTCATTTTGACTCTTCTTCATGATTCTTCTTCATCTAGTTGCAACCTAAAACAAATTGTAACAAAAATAAAGGTTTTCATATTTATGGTCTCAAAGTATATTAGAATTTGCTATATACATTTTACCTAAATTTGTTGCTATTTGTTAACATCACAAAATTATTAATCATATATATTTTTCCTTCTTGCAAAATATTCTTGAACTTATGTGCAACATTTCTCTCTATAATAGCATATATATAATTGCTCTAAAACAATTGATATAAAAATTTAGCATAAAGAATATATTGAGCAAAAAAGCAATGAATAAATACCAAGAAAATCAATTTAAATTTTGTTAAAAAAAAAGTGTTGATCAATAGAATAAAGTTGTGCAATGATATCATTATTTTAAAGCGATTTTCATCCCATTACTCCTCAAGGCTAACATAGATAGCATATTCTTAGAGGCCAAAAATAATGATTTTTATAAATATTTATCAAGAATACAGAGAAAAGAAATATTAGAGTAGAATGAAAAGAGAAAAGATAAGATTTTTTTTCCTTTTACTTAAGCTTATATAGAGAATGCAATTTATCAATTCAATGGCCAATTGTTAGAAACGATAATATAATATTGATTTAATTAACAACTATAAATAATATTAAATTTAAAAACAATTTCATTCATTCTTTTACTATCATTAATACTAATTTAATATAATTAAATCCGTTAAATTCGATCATTTTAGTCCATTAAAATTACAAATAAAAAAAAATAGTTCCTCCATTCATTAAAATTAATGTTAATAAGAATTAATTCGACTTACTAATAATTTTGTTAGAAACTAAACATATAATTCTCTTTTTACACACTAATTACGTAGCAAAAATGTAGAAAAAATAAGTAAATGAATAATTAATATCTTGACACTTATAATCTTAAGAAAATAAAATAGTTTTTTTTTGTTTTTATTTGAAAGCAAAGTGTCTATAGTAATCATTACGTACTTTATGATAGGATTAATCAATCAAGTGGTTAAATAAACCTTTTACTATAAATGCAACCATCTACTATAAATTTTCTTTCTTTTCCCATTCAACTATGAAATTGGAGGCTTTAATATAATATTATTATGATGTAGTTAATATAAAAAAAAAAACTAATGGAAATTAGAATAAAAGGGATTAAAATGCTTACTGGCAGTCAGACTTAAATAAGAGAAAAAGAAATCAGGAACTATTGAACTCAAAATAAAAGGAGCCAATAGTTTGCTTGAGTTTATATAGAGAATGCAATCTATCAATGAAATAAAAAAGCCAAAAATGATAATATAATATTAATTTTAATTGATAGCTATAAATAGTATTAAATTTAAAAACAATTTCATTCTTTGTTTTAATATCATTAAATACTAATTTAGTATAATTAAATTCGTTAAATCTGCTAGGTCATTGTGTAACGACTCAACTATCGCTACTAAACAACTTTACTAAACCTACTCTTACCGTCATATCATGTAAATGAAAATCATAACATAGATACATTTGAAACATACACATACTAAGAGATTCACCCATCTCTCCTACTGTCATACATCATTGCCTATACAACTTACATTCTAACGAAAGAATGGGGATATCACCAAGCCATGCCATTTCCAAACAATATACATCACCGGGGGGAAAGGGATACAAAACACACTACCTATAGCTGGTCACACTATACAACCCTATATCAAAAGAATGAGAATGAATATACAACAAAAGAAGCAAAGCTTGACTTTTTAAGCCACACGTGTCTAGCTCGCAACGCCATCCTTAGCTCTGAGAAGTCGGGTCCACTAAAGTATCATCATCTGCTCCCACACCATAAGATGTGATCATCATAAGCACACCAGCACAACAACAGCAACAAGACATCCAACCAATAAGAAAACAAGGCAAGGGTAAGCTTACAAAAACCACAACATAGCATATGAATTTTGAAACCACCAACATATTCTCAACATTCATACTCATACGCATATATATGTATGTATACATACATACATATAAACACACACACACACACACACACACACACACACACACACACACACATATATATATATATATGTATATGTAGCATTTATTCACATGGCAAAGAGTTCTTAGTCCAAAACTCCACATCATAACTAATCCGCCATAACTATATCAATCCATGATGACACGACTCTCGAGAGATTTCACAACATCTTAGGCGATTGGCTAGGTCTCACCTCCTACTATGGCATATCTAAGCACCATTTAGGGATTGCCAAAACTCTGATATGCGAATAAGCTTAGTGGTATGTCGGGATAAGTATATGTGGGTGGTCGCTCACCGCGATACAAGACCTGCACCGCCTTGGCCCTCTACAGAATCAACCATCCACTCATCCCCATAGGCCCATCTTTAAGACCCCACGTCTTATCCAGACACTAGGTTGGAGGCTCGTCTAAGCCGCAACTTGTAATGCTTGGCCGCTTTCAGGATCGAAGACTGTCCCCACAAACCAACACAAGACTTTTCAGCGTACTTTGTCCTCACTCACACGCTTCCTGGGAAACTTCCCAGTAGGTCACCTATCCCTAAATTGCTCCAAGTCAAGCACGCTTAACTATGGAGTTCTTAAGTGATGGGCTACCGAAAAGTAGATGCATCTTGTTGGTATAGGTAGCACTTATTAATTCCTTAAGCTATCCTCAACTGTATAGTCCCATACCTACACAGCCTCTAGATCCCTCTCATTCGGGTGTGTATTCGATTCATTCATGTACCCCTTCCGCTGGAAGCCTGCCAAGAGCCACTCTTTGTTCGTGCCTCATCTCTTTTGCACCGGCGATCACTCCCTGCCCTCATCAGCACCTGGGATGTTACACAACTCCTGTCAACCATCCAACATACATGCTTGCCCACACAATGACATGAGGCCCATCACAACCTCAGCCAACAATATATGCATAAAATGCATGTATCACAACACCACAACCACTCAACAACAACCAAACAACATATATATATATATATATATATGTGTGTGTGTGTGTGTGTGTGTGTGTGTGTGTGTGTGTGTGTGTGTAGTAACACAACACCACGTGGGCTTGACCAGCACCATATGTGGTCCACAACCACTACCAACACCATGTAGGCCCAAATCCAGCCTTAAGATAGTCAACAGGTAAGGCCCTATCCAAGCAACACATACCTCATGAGAAATTTCATATCACAACTCATACACAACCAGTGGAGGTCCTATCCCAACAACCTGCCACTCAGGGCCCTATCCAAGCAGCCCACCTCCAATGGGTGAAACCCAAACAACAACACTTATGACAAGTGGAGGTCCTATCCAAGCAACCTACACTTCTCTCACATTCTCATCCTTAGACTCACACTAGGAGTCCTTCTCAACCATGTCTCACACAACTACACTTCCATCATTGATCAACAACAAAACAGTTGCATTCGCTCAGCAACCCACATGCTCGCTCAATGAAGAAAGTATATTTATTGTTGTTATTATGATAATTGGTGGTTTCGAATATGAAAGAATCGTATTTAACTTTATTTATCATATTTAACTTCAGTTATAGAAATAATTTTTCAAGAAAAAAATTAACATTTTATCAAATTAGGGTATTGCATAAGTCAAAATTGGTAGGTCGTAGTATTAGTTATCATTGATGTTATTGCTAAAATGTTTTCTTTGTATTTTTAAATTGACATATAAATTAAGTTAATAATTTTTTGATTTTATTCAGATTCAATTTTGATTGGTGTTAATAGTGCAAAAATATATGTAAAATAAATAAATCATGAAAATTGAGTTGAGTTTAATTATGTAAAAAAATTCACTAAACATATTTATAAAATCATTACTTTTAATTACTATTTTCGTGAAATATATTTTAAAGTAACGAATTTAAAAAAAAATCAAGCATAAGTAATAATAAATATTTAATGTTACTTACTTAATATTAAAATTATTAAATTAAGATTAATTATCAAAATTATATGATAAATAGCATGTTACAACTTAATATTAAAATTAATCAAAATAATATTTAATTATCAAAATTGTATAATAAATAGCATTAATGTGAATAATTTAATTCTTCATTAAATACAATTAGGTCCATTAAATTTTGTTACATCCGATGGCTATTATAAAGTTCAAGTTTTGATCAACGGCTTATGTTTGTTCAAATATCCTTTACACACATATATAAATATATAGATTCTCTCATTTGATACGTGACCGGTTAAAATATAGAAAATATTTGAACTATAATGATCTAAAAATGTGTTTTGATCGTATTGACTTAATTGTTATATGGACGATGCTTATGGATAAATTATTGTTTTTTAAGACAACAATAAACATTAACAGAAATATCTTTTCATTTTAAGGAAATTAATGACTTGAATATTAGGTAGAATCACGATAGATATAAGACTTGTCTTTTATAATCTGTGCATAAGTGGTTGATAATCTTAAAAGAGAAATTAAATTTAAATTCAATTTAAGTAAATAATTAATAATATTTTTGTGTAAATTTCAATAGAGTTTTCTATAGAAATTGAGCTTGCTCAAATTCCAACAATGCAGAGATACATTGTGAAGGCTGACAGTGTAAGATCTGCAGCATGTTGATCCTTAATTAAGTGATTGAATAACCAACAAGAAGAATTAATTTAATTTATAATGAAAAATAGATAATAAAATTTTATGTTGTTCTTGTTGAGATTTTGCAAAGATTTCTGCGAAAATCTAATTTGTGATGATATATGCCAAGGTATTTATTTGTACAATTGATGAGCAGTACAAGACCATGGGATTTAATTTAATTAACTTTAAATTAATTATGATTATATTATATTTAGTTTGATAGCTTTCCTACGTAAAGGGTTTAAACATTGGGTTTTTCTTTGTTGACATTTAGGACCATTTACCGAAAAACCTGTCAGATAAAGAGAACTGACTGTTTGACTGCTACAAAGGCAGATCAAATATGCCTTTAGATATATTAGTGAGTCATAAACTCATTGATACTTTAATTCCAATTAAATTATCTTAATTAGTTTGAATGTCAAATACCCTAAACCTAATTCACTAAATTCTTAATTTTGACCACGTTTTCTCTGTCAATGTGAGAAATTAAATTTTTTATTGGCTCAATGCATGACTACTTGTCTTAGTCCAACTAAACTAGATGACTAATTTGTATTTCATAAATAAACTAGCCTAGTTCCATCGTAACTATACATCAAATCCTAGTTAATATCTAAGTATGATAACATATCTTGTAAATTGTACCCAAAGTGTACCCTAATGTATCAAAACCACTTTCTACCCCTTTTCTCCCTTCTTGAATGTACCCCCTTGGCTTATAGGAGAAGTTGATGGTTTTTTTTATATTTTATTACCCAAAGCCTACTCATTTGTCAATTACTTAACTACCTTCCACCTTGCTACTTAAGTTATAACTTAATCTAAGTTTAAGACACTCTCCTCTCCCTTAAGAGCTCAAAACTGTGGCACCTAAGAGCTCTCCCTCTGTCACTCTCAAAAACTCTCTAAGTGCGAGAAGGGTGCTAAAAGAATAGAAGGATTTTAGTGTTGGTCTTGGTAAGTCTCCCTCCTACTTTCATTCCCTCTTTTTCCTTTTACATTTTCCTCTAAAGATCTCATGATTCAAATTGTTTTTCCTTGCTTCCCTTGGTTAAAGAAATTACCTAAGGTTGTTTGGTAACTTAGGTTGTCCATTTGTTATCATTGTTGAAGCTTGTTCAAGCCAAAGTCCAAAGCAACCACCCATCTCACCATTTTCTTCTTAAAGGTCCTGTTTTGTGAAATCTTTGGAGGTAAGGAAAGCTAACCTTTTCCTTGTGTTTGGATTGTGGTTATTCTTTTTTTGGTGTGTTTTTTGCTTATAAATATTGTTGGTATTTTTAAAAGTTGCAAACTTGGTGAAAGAAAACATTTTTGTGTATGTGTGTTATATGTTCCTGATGCTGTTTCATTTTTCTACCTAAACATGGTTCACTATTTTTACGATATCTAGAGATGTAGTTAATATTTTTGAGAGCTTGTTTATTTTTTGTAAATTAGACAAAATTTTCTCCAAAATGGACTTAAGAAACATGTTAAAAGGTTAAGAAACAAAAATTTTAAGGCTTTTGAAAGTTGTGCATGTCTTCTGAAAACGCTAATCCGACAGTGTGTAGTAAAATGTAATTTTGGAAGATTTAGTTTTGTACTTGTGGAAAATCTTGAAATGACCAAAAGTAGACTCAAAAATATTTCCAATCATACATAGTTTGCCTATATTTGATACCGTTTTCTATTTTTAATAATTTTTAAAAACTGAAGGTTGTACTTGTTTTCTGACTAAAAGTGGTTTTGAAAACCATGAATTTTCAAAAATTATATAAAATCGTGTAGACCTTTGTTTTTAATAGCCTTGGTCATTTTGAAAAGGATTTTAAGTGTACTTTCATAACATAAATGACTTGAAGTCTGTAAAGTTTTGTTTGGATATGAAAAATAGCAAAACATGTTCGTTGTTCCTCCAGTAGGTCATCCTAACCTTACTATCTTCTTATTTTTATATCTTTTTTTATTTAGATATTTGCTTGAGGTAATCTTTAATATTTTAGAAAATAGACAAAATTTCCCTTTCGACCATATATGGATCTGTTAAGAAA